>VJOZ01001836.1:671-12709 GCA_009801055.1 Stichopus horrens | reverse complement strand
GCGGGCCTGCCCGGTGGCGGGCGGGAGCTGTCAGCCCGCCCGTTGCAATATTCCTTCGATCACGCCGGCCAGAACGATCAGTACAGGCAAAAGCGCAACCAGCAGGGCGGCAACCCGCCAATTCAGGCGCAGCCTGTTTCGCTGGTTCTTCTCCGGCGGAACCACCAGCCGATAGCCCACCCCAGGAACGGTTTCGACGATCAGGCCTGCTTGATCGTCAAGGGCCGTGCGGATTTCCGCGATCGCATCGACCAGTTTGATCTCGGCATCCTGCGGGCCGTTCCAGACCCGTTCGATCAAATCCGCCTTCGGGACGGCCGATCCTGCGTGTTCGGCCAGGATCCTCAAGACCGCGCCGCTTTGCGGCTGCAACGCAATCGCCCGCCCATCGCGTGAACTCAGCGCACCGGTCTGCGCGTCACATAGCACCGCCCCCAATTTCAACGGCTCTGGCCTACCCGTTGTCAACGCGAAACCTCCACGTTTCGCGGTCCGGGCATAGAAGGCCGCAGCGGGGGGTCATGATCGCCGGCGCCATGCTAACGGCGCCGCAGCCAGAGCGACGTCTCTAACGCGCCATCTGGGATCGGCAATCCGGCGACCCCGGGCCGCCCCGACGCCTGCATCCGGGTCAGGGCGTAGTGGCTGGAGAAGACGATCTCGCACGCCCCCAGCAACAAAGGCGCCACGCCGTTCTGTTCGGTATATCCCCGCCATTCCCATTCCGGCGGATAAGGGTCCGGCAGCAGGACATCGTGGATGTGGATCAAAACGCCCGGCTTCAGGGCCGGAATGATCCGGTTCAGGATGATGTCCACATCCGATCCGGGCCAGAGGATGTGAGAGCTGTCAAAGAACGCGATGTCGTTGGCCTCTAGCGCCTGGAACATGGGCACGTCATCCGGCGAAAGCACCCGGGCATGGTGTGTGATCCCCAAGGCCCGGATATCGGCGCGGGGTTCGGGGTCGATGCAGGTCAGGTGCCCCGTCCCGTTGCCGCCCCGGCCCAGGCCCAGGCCATGGGCCAGAAAACGGGTCGAGTGGCCCGAGCCGACCTCGATGACGCGCTTCGGTTCTGCCTCGTCGATAATTGCCAGCGCCGCCGCCCCGTCCAGACGCGGAAACCAGCTTTGATCCCAACGCGGCACGGGCGGCGGACCGTTCAACCGGGCAAGCTGGGATGCGATCGTATCGAGGGTGTCCAGGACCGCCTCCATACCCGGCACTGCGGCTTCGAACAGCGGATCCAGTTCCGCATATGGCCCAGGCGGCTTTACCTGATCGGCATAGCGGTAAGGCGTGAAGAACCCCTGCGCCCGGCCACCTTGAAGGGTTTCCAGCCCCATGCGCAAGCGTCGTTCTGCAGGTGTTTCCTTCACCGCAACACCCAGTTCGCCACCGCCGCTGCAATCTTCGCCCCGCCCTGTGCGCTGGGCTCGATTGGATTGGCATAGTCGGCGGGATCGTCGAACAAACGGCGCATATCCAGAACAGAGAACCGGCGCGCGAGGGCCTCCTGTTGAATCACGTCGTTGAAAAAGGACAGCGCGCTTTCTGCCGGAGCCTGGAGATCCGCTTCACCCTCCCCGAATTTTGGATTGTAGATTGTAAAAATCAGGGTCCGCCAGCCAACCAGTTTATTCAGGACCGGGACGTATTGCTTGCGGAAAGCCTCGCGCACTGCGCCCAATCTGACCAGGACCTCGGCGGACGTCTTCTCGTCCGGATCCGCCAAGATCCCGATCTGATCCAACGCGTTGTTCCCGCCGACGCTTAGAACCACTGACGCGCCCTTCGGAATGGGGTTGCCTTGCAACGCGTTGATCACATCCCCGGCCATGAAGCCATCCACGGCACGCATCTCAATGTCCCAATCGGGCACGGCGGCGCGGATTTGCGCCGGGACATCAGGTTCCCCTGCGTTCACATAAGTGCCATTGTCGATCATGCTGTCGCCCAGCAAGATTAGCTTCTTCATTGCGGTACGCCCCGGCCTGCTCTGCATACAATTGGATACATTCGACGCATTGCCGCCCTGCCCCGATGCGCCTAAGTTCGCGCCCGATTCGGCCCATGCATACGCACGAGGAGACCTCATGTCCAAGATCAAGGTAGAAAACCCCGTCGTCGAACTGGACGGCGACGAGATGACCCGCATTATCTGGCAGTTCATCAAGGACAAGCTGATCCTGCCCTATCTGGACGTGGACCTGCTGTACTACGATCTGGGCATCGAAAGCCGCGATGCCACGGACGACCAGATCACCATCGATGCGGCGGAAAAGATCAAGGAAGTCGGCGTCGGCGTTAAATGCGCGACCATCACGCCGGACGAGGCCCGGGTCGAGGAGTTCGGCCTGAAGAAGATGTGGCGCAGCCCGAACGGCACAATCCGCAACATCCTGGGCGGTGTTGTGTTCCGCCAGCCGATCATCTGTTCCAACGTGCCGCGGCTGGTGCCGGGCTGGACCCAGCCCATCGTTATCGGGCGTCACGCCTTCGGCGACCAGTACCGCGCCACCGACATCAAATTCCCCGGGCCCGGCAAGCTGTCCATGAAATTCGTCGGCGAAGACGGCACGGTCGAGGAGCACGAGGTCTACGATGCCCCGTCCTCTGGCGTTTTCATGTCCATGTACAACCTCGACAGCTCGATCCGCGATTTCGCGCGGGCAAGCATGAACTACGGCCTGAACCTGGGCTGGCCGGTCTACATGTCCACCAAGAACACCATCCTGAAGCAGTATGACGGCCGCTTCCTGGAGCTGTTCCAGGAGATCTACGAGACCGAGTTCGAAGAGAAGTTCAAAGCCAAAGGCATCACCTACGAACACCGTTTGATCGACGACATGGTGGCGTGCGCCATGAAATGGTCGGGGGGCTTTGTCTGGGCCTGCAAGAACTACGATGGCGATGTGCAGTCCGACACGGTGGCCCAGGGCTTCGGCAGCTTGGGCATGATGGCATCCGTCCTGATGACCCCGGACGGCAAGGTCGTGGAATCCGAGGCCGCCCACGGCACCGTCACCCGCCACTACCGCCAGCACCAGAAGGGCGAGGCAACGTCCACGAACTCGATCGCGTCCATCTACGCCTGGACCGGCGGCCTGAAGCACCGCGCCAAGCTGGACAGCAACGACGCCTTGATGAACTTCGCCACCACGTTGGAGAAGACCATTGTCGAGACCGTCGAGTCCGGCTTCATGACCAAGGATCTGGCGCTGCTGGTCGGCCCGGATCAGAAATGGCTGACCACCATGGGCTTCCTGGAAAAGGTCGACGAGAACCTGAACAAGGCCCTGGCCGGTTAGACTGGGACCACGAAACGGCGCGGGCCCGCAACCGGGCCCGTCCTTCTTCCATGCTTGCACCGGCAGGCGATCTGGTCTCTGATACCCTCGCAGGACGGCCGCCGGAGCTTCGCAATGCCCTATCAGAATGAACGGCTGGCCCGCTGGTGCCTGCGTCTGACGATCCTCTATATCGGCGTGACGCTATTCTGGCTGATCAACTCGGCCATGATCCTTCAGTTGCGCGAAGATCCGATGTTCGACCGGCTGGACATCACCGACGGCCTGGGCGCCATGGACGAAATTCTGGCGGCGGTCCTGTTGCTTGGGGTGATCCTGGCCGGATTGGTGCCGTTTATCGTCAACGCTGTCTGGCTGTACCGCGTCAGCGCGAATGCCAGGGCCCGGGCACCGGATCAGCAGATGCTGCGCCCGTTCTGGGCGGTCGCCTGGTTTGCGGTGCCTATTGCCAATCTGTGGGTACCGTTCCGGGCGGTTCGCGAAATCTGGAACGTCACGGTCGCCGGCGCCTGGGCCACAGCCAAGGCACCAGGCTACTTCGCGGTCTGGTGGGGGGCCTGGATCATCGGTGATGTGCTGGGCAGTGTCGCGTTCCGGATGTCCATGAGCGGGTCGTGGGAAGATTACATCACCTCGCTCTGGCTGGATGCTGCGGCGGCGCCGTTTTCCATCCTGGCCACGCTGATGTTCTACCGGATCATTCGAGAAATCTCTTCCGCCGAGGAAACTCATGCCGGAACGGCCGAGGTCTTTGCCTAAGCTGCGGTCCTGACGTTCCGTAAGGCGCTGAGAACAGACTGGCCAATGTCACGATTCTTCGGCAGTCTCGCAGGAAACTGCGCTATGAAAGGTTCGAGAGATGATCACTGGATTTCGTTTTCTTGCAGCCTGTTGCCTGATTCTGCCACTGGCCGCCTGCGACGAAGAAATTGCCCAGGATGACGAGACACCCGTGCGGGCCATCAAGTACGCCACCCTGGACCAGCGCGCCGGGCTGCAGGCCCGCCGGATCGCCGGGGTCGTGACCGCGGCCATCACCACCAATGTGGCCTTCGAGACCGGCGGCCAGGTGGTGGAATTGCTGCGCAAAAGCGGTGACCGGGTCGAAGCGGGGGAACTGATTGCCCGGCTGGATTCCGAGCCTTACCGGTTGCAGGTCAGTCAGGCGGAAAATTCGCTGTCCCAGGCCATCGCCCAGGCCGACGATGCCCGCAAGAAGTTCGACCAGCAGAAAAAACTGTTCGACCAGGGATACGCCACGCGCACCGCATTTGACAGCGCCGAGGCGACGCTGAAGAACGCCGAAGGGGCCGTCGGTGTTGCGGAAAGCCAGCTGGACCTGGCGCGGCGCGATCTGGCCAAGACCGATCTGAAAGCGCCCTTTGCCGGGATCATCGCGCGTAAGGAGATCGAGATCTTCGAGGATGTCACCGGCGGTCAGGCGGTCTATGCGATGCAGACCGCGGGCGAAGACAAGATCGAAGCCTCGCTGCCTGAAACCCTGGTCAACGTGGTGTCGCTGGGCAGCCGGGTCGAGGTCAGCTTTCCGCCCCTGGGCGATGTGATGGTCAATGGCACCGTCGACGAAATTGCGCCGTTGACAGGGGATGCGAACGCCTACCCCATCGAGGTCAGCCTGGACACGACCCCGCCTGGGCTAAGATCGGGCATGAGCGCCGAGTTGACCTTCCGCTTCCAGACCGAACGCACCGGCAAGGCCTTTCTGGTCCCTCTTGCCGCCGTGAAACCCGCCTTGGGGGACGATGCCGATGCCACGGTCTTCATCTTTCAGCCGGACAGCAAGACCCTGGAAGAGCGGATCGTGACGATCACGAATGTCGAGGACAACTCGCTGGAGATCATCGGCAAACTGGAGGAAGGCGAGATCATCGCCACCGCCGGTATCAGCTTCCTGCATGACGGCATGCAGGTCGAGCTGTTCGACGACACCGATCTGCGCTGAGAGGGCATGCGATGCTGACCCGTTTTGCCCTGGACAACCGGGCGGTCACGCTGGCCTTCGTGCTGATCTGCATGCTGATGGGCCCGCTCAGCTTCTTCACCCATCCCGCACGGGAAGATCCGGCGATCACGATCCGTAATGCCCAGGTGACCGCAAGCTTTCCCGGCATGTCCGCCCAGCGGGTCGAGGACCTGATCACCAGCCGGCTGGAAGAAAAGATCCGCGAGATCCCCGAGGTCAAGCATATCAGCTCTACCTCGTCCGTGGGCCAGTCGCTGATCAATATCGAGGTCCGCGACCAGTATATCGACATGACGCCGGTCTGGACGGACCTGCGCAACAAGATGCGCGATGTGGTCTCTGAACTGCCCAGCGGTACGATCGGGCCGAACGTCTTTGACGATCAGGGCAATGTCGCCATGGCGACCATCGCCATCACCGGTGAGGGCTTCGAAAACTACGAGATCCGCGAGGCCGCCAAGGAACTGCGCAAGCTGATCTACGCCAACGTGCCCGGGATCAGAAAGGTCGAGTTCCACGGCGTCGAGGAACAGCGCGTCTATGTGGAATTCGACAACATCCGTCTGGCGCAACTGGGCGTGGACCCGAACAGCATCGTCAATTCCATCACACGCCAGAACGTCATCCTGCCCGGCGGCCGGATCGAGGCTGACGGCACCACGCTGATGATCGAGCCGACCGGCGATTTCGGCCAGCTTGACGATCTGTCCAGCCTGTCTGTGCGGATCGACGGAGACCCGCCGACGACCATCTATCTGCGCGACATCGCGACGATCCGGCTGGGCTATCAGGAACCCCCCGCAAAACCTGCTTACTTCAACGGCCAGAGCGCGGTTGTCGTCAGCGTCTCGATGATCGATCAGGTCGATTCGAATTTGTTCAGCGAAAGCCTGAAAGTCGTGGTGGGCCGGTTTCAGGCTGAAATGCCCTGGGGGATCGAGCTGAGCTACATCACCTTCCAGCAGGACGACATCAACAAGGCGATCTTCGCGGTTCTGAACAACCTTTGGCAGACAATCCTGGTGGTTCTGGTGGTTGTGATCGCCTTCCTGGGGATTCGGACGGGACTGATCGTCGGCGCGATGGTGCCGCTGGTCATGCTGATTTCGACCCTGGTCATGCGCCAGACCGGAATCGAGCTGGAACGCATGTCGCTGGCCTCGCTGATCATCTCGCTGGGGCTTCTTGTGGATAATGGCATCGTCGTGGCCGAGGATATGCAGGGCCGCATTCAGCGCGGACAGGACCGGGTCAAGGCGGCCTTGGAATCCGGTCGAACGCTGATGCTGCCGCTGCTGGCGGCCTCGTTGACGACGATCTTTGCCTTCATGCCGCTGATGCTGGCACCGGGGGCTGCCGGGGAATACACGCGGTCCATCTCGCTGGTGGTCGCCATTGCACTGGCGGTGTCCTGGGTGGTGGCGCTGACGTTCCTGATGCTGGCGTGCATCTGGTTCATGAAAGGCTCCAAGGGGGAGGCGCCGGACGAAGACAAGGTCTATGACCGGGGCTTCTACCACGCCTATCGCGCGCTGATGCACGGCGCGCTGCGGCTGCGCTGGCTGGTGGTTCTGGCGGCTATCGGGACACTGTTCCTGGGGGGCTGGATGTTCCAGTTCGTGGGCAAGACGTTCTTCCCGGCATCCGAACGGACCCAGTTGCAGGTCATCGTGGAACTGCCCGTCGGCTCGAACACCGAGGCGACCATCGCGGCGGTGGAACGGCTGAACGCCTGGCTGCTGGACCGCCAAGAGAACCCCGAGGTCACCTCCACCGCCGCATATATCGCCTCTGGCGGGCCGCGCTTTTATCTGGCTTTGCAGCCGCCCGATGGGTTTCCGAACAATTCTTACATCCTTGTGAACGTCAAAAGCCCCGACGACGTGGTGCCGATGCGCGACCGGGTGAACGCCTGGGCGCTGCGTAACGTTCCGGAAGCCCGGGTCTCTCCGAAGCAGATGTCCATGGGGCCGGGCGAAGCCGGACTGGTCGAGTTCCGCATCACCGGCACCAGCGATGTGGAACTGACCCGCGCCGCGGAAGGCATCATGGCCGCCCTGCGGGGTGCCCCGAACACGACCGGGATCAAACAGGATTGGGAGAACCCGACCGTGGCGCTGGAGGTCATCGTAGACCAGAACGCAGCGCGCCGGGCGGGGATCTCTTCGGAAGACATCGCCAATGCTCTGGACAGCCAGTTGGCGGGCGTCGAGGTGACGGACTACCGTGTCGGAGACACGACGATCCCCGTGGTCCTGCGGGCACAGGGCGATCAGCGCACCAACCTGGACCGGGTGCGCACCCTGAACATCGCCGTGNNGCCCGTGCCGCTGCTTCAGGTGGCCAGTTTCGATGGCAGACCGGGTTACTCCCGCATCAAGCGGCGCGATCTGCGCCGGGTCATCACAGTATCGGGAAAATCAACCTCGATGACGGCACAGGAACTGGACGCCTTTGTCTCGGACCAGGTCGAGGCCATCCGTGCCAGCATGCCGGATGGCTATGCCATCGAAAAGGGCGGCGAGCTGGAAGGCTCGTCGGACGCCCAGGGCAATCTTTTCAAGTACATGCCACTGGCCTTTGCCATGATGGTGCTGGTGCTGATCTGGCAGTTCGACAGCTTCCGCAAGCCGTTGCTGATCCTTCTGACGATCCCGCTGGTGATCACCGGTGTCTCTGGCGGCTTGCTGATCTTTCCCGGCGCGAACTTTAGTTTCATGGGGATCCTGGGTTTCCTGGCATTGGCGGGGATTGTCATCAACAATGCCATCGTGCTGTTGGACCGCATCTCTATCGAGATCGCCGCGGGCCGCAGCGAATACGATGCCATCGTCGAAGCCGGCGTGCGCCGTCTGCGCCCGATTGTCATGACCACCTGTACCACGGCGCTGGGGCTGGCGCCGATCATCCTGTCCAAAGATGTGCTGTTCTATGATCTGGCCGTGGTCATCGCGGGCGGGCTGGTGGTGGGCACGGTTCTGACGCTGCTGCTGGCGCCCTGTCTTTATGCAATCTTCTTCCGGGTCAGGCGGCCTGCATGACGAACCCGGCGGCCGCGCCGGCCCTGGCCGGGGATCAGGTCAGCCTGAACGGGGTTCTGCTGGTGACCGGCAGCATGGCGCTGCTGACGGCGAACGACGTGCTGATGAAGCTGCTGGTGGCGGGCATGCCGCTGGGCCAGGCGGTGGCGCTGCGCGGGTTCGCGGGATGCCTGATCATGCTGGCAGCGACGCCATGGCTGGGCGGCGGCAAGGCGCTTTGGCCGCGATCCTTTCGCAACGCCTCGATCCTGTCTGCGCTGCTGCTGATCGCGCTGTTCCTATTCCCGTGGTCGCTGCAGCGCATGCCCATCGCGGATGGGATCATGCTGGTCTCGCTCAGCCCCGTGCTGGCCGCAATGCTGTCGCCCTGGATGCTGGGCGAACATGTGGGCTGGCGGCGCTGGACGGCTGTCGGGCTGGGCCTGGCCGGGGCCGCGCTGATCGTGGACCCGGGCGGCGAAAGTGCGACCTGGGCGATGCTGGTCCCGCTGCTCGTCGCGTTGATCGTGGCGCTCAGAGACATCCTGACCCGCAGCTTCATCGCGGGCGAAAGCGCCGTGGCGCTGGTTTTCATCGCCAATGCGTTTTCGGTGATCGGCGGCGCGGCGACGATGCCGTTCGAAGCCGTCGTGCCCGCACCCGCGCAATGGGCTTATATCTGGGGGGCGGGCCTCCTGATGACCGTCTCGCTGATCATGACGACCGCTGCCTTTCACCATACGGGCGCTGTGACTGTGTCATGTTTGAAATACTCCGCGATCATCTGGGCCGCATTTCTGGGTTGGCTGATCTGGGGCGATCAGCTTAGCATTGCGGACTGGGCCGGTGCGGCCCTGATCACGTTGTCGGGGATCGTGATCGCGATAAGAACAAGGGTCTAGGAGAGACCGTCATGCCGCTTCATTTCCCGGCAGAAGAGTATGATGCCCGCGTGCAGCAAGCCGCCGCCGCTTTGCGTCATGCCGATCTGGATGCGATCCTGCTATTTGCCCCGGAAAGCCATTACTGGCTGACCGGCTATGACACTTTCGGATTTGCGATGTTCCAGTGCATGGTACTGGATGCGGACGGTCGGATCGATCTGCTGACCCGTGCACCAGATCTGCGTCAGGCGCGGCACACCTCGACGCTGAGCGATGACCGGATCCATATCTGGCACGAGCACGAAGGGGCNNGAGGACCGGCTGCTGCACCGCTCTCGCCTGGGGATCGAGATGGACACGCCCGGGCTTTCGGCAAAGAACTGGGCGCCTTTGCATGACATGTTGGGGCCGTGGAGCCAGGATGCCTCGCCGGTCATTCCATCGCTTCGCCGGATAAAGACCCCTGCCGAAATCCAGATGCACCGCAAAGCAGCGGCACTGTCCGACGATGCCCTGGACGCGGCGCTGGAGACCACCATGCCGGGCGCTTTCGAAGGCGATATCCTGGCCGCCATGCAGGGTGCCGTCTTCAAGGGCGGGGGGGATTATGCGGGAAACGAGTTCATCATCGGCTCGGGCGACGGCGCCTTGTTGTGCCGCTACTTCTCGGGCCGCCGGACCCTGGATGCCAGCGATCAGCTGACCTTGGAATGGTCCGGCGCCTATGCCCGCTATCACGCCGCCATGATGCGCACGCTGATTACGGGCAAGGCGAACGATCAGCAGAAGAAGATGCATGCCGCCGCGGTCGAGGCGCTGGAGGCGTGCGAGGCAGCAATCCGTCCCGGCGCCCCCATGGGCGATGTCTTCGATGCCCATGCGCGGGTGTTCGATGCCCACGGACTGCAACACGCCCGGCTTCAGGCCTGCGGCTATGGCATGGGTATCGCTTACAATCCGATCTGGGTGGAGTTTCCTATGTTCTTCGAGGGCAACCCCCTGAAAATGCAGGAAAACCAGGTCTTCTTCCTGCACATGATCCTAATGGATTCCGACGCCGGATATGCCATGTGCTGGGGGCATTCGGTGCTGTGCACGGAGGATGGGGTCGAGCGGCTGTCTCGCCATTCGCTGGATTTGGTCGAGCTTTGAAACCCGGGAACAGGTAAATGGTGAAGGTTTCGACCTATCTGATGTTTCAAGGTCAGGCGCAGAGAGCAATCGATCTCTACGCCGAAGTCTTCCGCGACTTTGTCCCAAAGCACCAAACCGATGGGTCAAGCACGGGCGAAAACCAAAGCGCCAGACCCATAGAGATCACCTTTGCAGGCCAGAACTTTCTTATTTTCGACAGCCCAACGCCGCACGATTTCGACTTCACGCCATCCACCTCGATCTTTGTGGATGTGCCAATGGAGGACTTCGTCAGAACCGTCGACGCCCTTTCCCAGAACGGCGAATTTCTGATGCCGCCGGACAGTTATGGCTTCAGCGAAAGGTTTGCCTGGATCAAGGATCAGTTCGGTGTGTCCTGGCAGATCAACGTCCCCACACCGGAACCCCCGGGTGCTTCGTCGTGAACGTCCGGTCCCGCACTTTCACCCCTGTCTTTGACGATGGCCGTCACCCCCGCGCCAAGCTGGGCTTTGTGCTCTTGGCCACCGAACAAACCGTGCAGGACGATATGGTCCGCATCTGTCCGCCGGGCGTCGGTGTTCATTTTGCCCGGGTTCAGAACCCGGACCTGATCACCAATGAAACCTTGGCCGCCATCGCACCCGAACTGACCCGCGCCTCGGCGACGTTGCTGCCGGATGGCTCGCTGGACGTGGTCAGCTATGCCTGCACCTCCGGATCGCTGGTGCTGGGGCAGGAACGGGTCGAGGATCTCTTGCGTGCGGGCAATCCCGGGGCCAGACCATCGTCCATCATCGCCGCAGTCCTGCGCGCCTTGCGCGCGGTCGGTGCCAGACGGATCGTCGTTGCCACGCCGTATCTGGACGAAATCAACACCGCGGAACGCGACTACCTGGCTGACCGCGGCTTCGAGGTTCTGGACATTCAAGGCCTGAACCTGGCGCATGACAGCCAGATGGTTCGGGTGGCACCACCGTTCCTCTTGGACATGGCGGCGGATATGGACCGGCCCGAGGCAGATGCAATATTCATCTCGTGCGGGGCCCTTAGGTCCGTGGACATCATCGAGGCGTTGGAGAAACGCACCGGTAAGGCGGTTGTCACCTCGAATCAGGCCCTGGCCTGGGACGCGCTGCGGCTGGCGGGAATAACCGACAGGATCACCGGATTCGGCAAGTTGCTGTCGGACCATTGACGCGGTCTGTTGCCTTTGCCCTCGGCTCGTTTCTGACCTGCCGCGCCTTGATTGCAACGCCCCAACGCATAAATTAAAGGTTCGGCGCGCTTTCGATGCGTCTGCTCCGTTCCGACGGGGCCGGACTTGTCCCGATGCGGGCGACGCTCGCTTTTTGGGCCCGGCCATGCGACTTTCTGGATGTAGAGCGGGATCTGCCGGCACAGGGGCGAAGCACCTTCTTGGCTCCGGGGTATCTGGCGTGGTGTTAGGGGGGCTTCCATGGCAACGATCAATGGCGACAGCAACGACAACACGCTGCCGGGGACCAGCGGCAACGATGTCATCAGCGGCTTTGCCGGCAATGACAGCATCGACGGCCTGGGCGGTGACGACCTTATTTACGCTGGCATAGATGATGACGAAGCGCTGGGGGGCGATGGGTCGGACACTGTCTATGGCAATGGTGGCAACGACACCGTTCGCGGCGGCGCGCAGGATGACTTCGTTTATGGTGGCGGTGGCGAT
>VJOZ01001831.1:0-16742 GCA_009801055.1 Stichopus horrens | reverse complement strand
TGAAAAATGTCTGGTCACAAAGTTCCAGAAACCAAATTAAATCATTAATTACTCACTCATTAATGATCTATTGTATGTGAAACATTGAGATTGTACTATTTTGACAATTTGGCATTAGTATGTGAAGGAAACTCAACAGGTTTAGAAAAATTTAGTGAATATCATGAAACAACTCAATGAGCCTCTTTAAGAATATACCAGGTTAATTGGTCTCATCTAT
This sequence comes from Stichopus horrens, assembly GCA_009801055.1. Lineage (NCBI taxonomy): Eukaryota > Metazoa > Echinodermata > Holothuroidea > Aspidochirotida > Stichopodidae > Stichopus > Stichopus horrens. Next base: position 16,522 of record VJOZ01001831.1, on the reverse strand, counting down.
AAATCTTTATTCCAAGTACTGTACTTCACAACAGTTTTATTTTCTTTAGGAGCAAGCAATTGATGATTACCCAATGAACAAGACTCTGATCAGATTGGAAGGTGCTCGATGGAAGCAAGTAAGAAACACTCTAACACCGGCATTTAGTGCCAACAAAATGAAACTGGTAAGTAAAAAACCATAAAAGGTACTACATCTGCTAAAATTCCCAGCTCAATTTACCATAGTTACAATTATGTGAAAAGATTCCTTTACATATTGGACATCAAATTTGGGTGTAAAAATCATGGTCAAAACATTCATGGTGTTGTGTATGTGGTATGCCACATGTATAGGAGTGTATGGGGTCCTTTAGTATCACAGAGACTATTGTTTTTATCAATACAAATATAAATAGGGTTAGAATCAAGGCCTGTAGTATGTCTCTACTGCATGTAATGTGTAGCAGATTCCTCACCGCATTTATTGTACAACATTATATGTGTGTGTTCGTGATATGCCAACCTAGCCTTGCTACAGTAGCTCATCATCTGGGTTACATCTCTATGTTCCGACATCTCTATGTTCCAACAAATCGGCACCAAAGTACATTTTTTGTTGGAACATAGATCGTTGGAATACTTTGGCGCCGATTAAAGTGTACTTTGGAAACGATTCTTACGTACTTTGGTGCCAGTAAAGAATGTGCTTTGATGCCCTAAAAATGTACTTTGATACCAAAAACAACATGTACTTTGGCGTCGATAGAAAATGTACTTCGCAAATAGTACTTTTCCAGCACCAAAGTACGTTTTTTTCGGCGCCAAAGTACATTTTTTTTGTCGCCCAAGTACGTTTTTCTCGGCGCCAATGTACGTATTCTTCAGCGCCAAAGTAAACTTTTGTCGGAATATAGAGACGTCAAAACATAGAGATGTCGGAATATTGAAACGTCAAAATATAGGGTTGTCGGAACATAGAGTTGTCGGAATACAGGGCTGTCGAAACATAGAGACGTTGGAATACAGGACTGTCGAAGCATAGAGACGTCGAAACATAGGGATGTCCACGAATCCCCCATCATCTGATCACATGGTGCTTGGATTTGTATCCCTCTTTTGGTGTTTTGTAAGTTGTGCAATAATTAGTGCAACCTTTTTATGTCAGTCATCCATGGCAAGTAGATAATGGATTGATATTCTCTGTACACATGAAGGTGATATCACAGTGTTTGGTCAATATTCTATGTACCTTTGACACACTTCAGAGTGTAAGGGATCTCTGAGAGAAAAGTCCTATGTCGCAGTCAAAACAAGCGTGATAAATATGTTTTTTTTCTCATTTCTACATTTTATGTAAGATTGCTTCTCTTCTGAATGAAAGCTGTGATATTCTTGTCAGGAACATGAAGGCTGCCCTAGCTACAAATCCAGAGATGGAGGTCAGAGCGTAAGTTTCAGACACAGGAAGTGACTTCATGCATATGGCAAAGGGTGCATTTCTTAAAACAAATTCATGTGACATAACTGTGATCTGTTAGAATCCAGAATAGAAATGTTGTTAGAATAATGTTGCATTTCTGCCTTTAACTGACGTTATAATGTTACTTTTCACATTGTAACACTTGGCATTTGTATGCACTATTCATATCTTTAATGCTAGTACTGTACATATGGTTGCCCTAACTTGTCATTGCATTTACTACAAATGGCAATTGCATGTTATCAACTTCTGTTCATTCATAGTTAGAAAGAATCATCAACTCTTGTTGGCCTATCACAGCCAGTTGACTGTGTTTCGTCCTTGAATAGAAGCACCGTAATGTAAGAGTAAATTCTCCAGCAGATGACTACAGTAAAACTGTACATTGATATTGATTTGTCGTCTGCTATCCTAATTAATCTAATTATCAGTGATGAATGAACAATGGCGGCACTCTACTAATCACGCTCGAACATTGGTGCCATGTGATTAATCATGTTACACTTTCTCGCGAGGTCGTTTTCAATTAAAAGAAGGTCATGTACAGACCAAACTTACTTTTTGTTTTATCTTTTTAGAAAGAATAAATAGAAATAAAATAGAAAGTCCCGAGAGATCGATTGATTTGATGATCAAAGTTCCATTTTTTTCTGCGGTTCAACTTTCACACACTATTTAGGTGAAAATCAAGATGACATCGATGATGACTGAAATTAGATGAAACACTTTACATGATGATGGCAAAAGAGAGAGAGAGAGTGATACCATTGGCCTACATACAGCAGTCAGTACTAGCGTTGTTGTAACATGAGATTTTGGCCATCCATACCGCAAGGACTTTTCCGTTGATTGCCAGACAAAATTGCAATATCATCTGCAAATATGTGTGCAACATTATGAGCATTGTGTCAGTGCATTATAATACGTACAATATAGCCTAAGCCTATTAAATATTTTGGTACGATATTTCACTGTGACATGGTTTGTATCCTGCTACATGCGGCGTCATACTTAATGAATGAAACTGAAGTTTCAATACATAGGTGATTTACATGTTAACAATTTTCATCAACCAATAATAGCCATAGAACATTCATTAAAAAAGTTCCTCAAAGTTTAAGCCCTGCGGGAGCCCAGATGTTCGTATCAACGATTATCTAACCCAATAGCTTCTCAGCATCCTTTCACAGCTTTAAATTTGTGGTCATGATCCATGCTTGTATCATCATTATGTTACAATTCTGCTTGATGAAGATCAAAAATTTATTCTTTTTCTTTGGATTTTTGCAAATGCTTTCTCTGCAAAGGATGGATTTATTAGAAAAATAAGTAAAATGTACCCCATCAACGATAAGAAGTCTTTTGTTTTTTGGTGAGGTTAAAGGTCATTTTGGATCAACAGGAGTCAAATAGTGAAAAAATGTGAACATGATTCTCAAAAAGGGAAGCTTGGATAGGTCTCATATTTGGTGCAGCCTTTTAAGCACAAGTGACTGTTGTTTGTGGTGGAATTTAGGGTAACTTGGGGTCAACAGGGGTCAAATAGTGAAAGCTTATGAGCATGTTATCACAAGAAGGGGAAGCTAGTCCTGATGTCATATTTCTTATGTAGGTGTAGTACGTGGCAAGTGAAATGTTGAATGCAAACATGTAGTTATATTTTGTAGCACAGGCCATTTAGCTCCCACAAGGGCCAGTCTTTTAATGTCATGTGCACATGGAATCTCAAGACAAGAACCCTAGACTTATTTCTCATTTAGTATGTATGGGCTTGCATGTTGAGTTATTGAAGGCATTCCTATGCAGTCATCATCTTAAGGTAGCAGACGTTATTGTGTATTGCAATAGTTGTTTTTACATTGCAATCTTGACCTAATAAATTACTGAAAATATTTCAGTGATCAAGCATAATGCACATTCTCACCATATTGCAGTATGTCAGATTCAAAATACTCATAATTGTATCACCAAAACTGCAATGCATTTGGGCTTTCTGGTTTATTGTTGAACATACAGAAGTCAGCCCAAGGTAGACTGTTCAGTGAAATATCAATACTATATCGCTATGTGTCAACCGCCTTTGTGCATTGGCATGATTACATAAACACACAAGAGCTGCCTGTACATAATACTAGATCGACGTTGTGTCATGTACAGAACATCAAATTATCCAGTAGCACCACTGAGCACTGTAACTCACAAGCGAAATGCAATATTGGACGTGATACATGCATGTGCGAAACAGTCACTGCAATTATTTTTGGAATCGGTATACTTTCTTCTTACCATATATGCTTGCTGCTCTGGAAACCATGAAATCACAAACCATTGGGGATGAAAACTCCACCAGTGTGTCACGCTAATTTTAGTGAAAACTCTTCATGTAATTACTGACAATCACCTGTAAAACTTGTGCCTGCCTTTGCGACAAAACTGCAAGCTTCTTACAAACGATTGCACGGTGCGATGCAGTCACATTCAATTTCCATTCACCTTTCTCTTCTGGAAATGTAGTAAGAATATATCTGGAGGACTGCAATATGAATGGAAGCAACAAGAATCACGATAAATGCACTGGGATCCAGTGACAAATTCATTGTTCCCATTTGATAATTTCTTCCATTTTCACTTTTTGCATCGATTCAGAAGCAAATCAGCATTGTTTCTGACTTTTCATTTCATCCACAGAGTTTTTGGCAACTTCACAATGGATGCCATAGCTAAAGCTGGATTTGGCATCCAGGTTGACTCTCAAGAAAATCCAAACAGTCCTTTTGTCAAACATGCAAGGGAAATTTTCAACTTCAACTTTTTAAGGCCAGCTTTGTTCCTTTCATGTAAGTACTCTGTCCCCTTCAAGACATTTGCTGTGACTTATTCAGTGCTCTGTCATGTCCCCATGCTTTGTCCCCTATTTCACTAGCTTCACAGTTCTGTAGCATATTCCACTTTTGAAGAAATAAAGCATGTTTGGTTTTTTGTTTGCCTCTGCCTGCCTCTGATGAAATCGTCTTTTACAGTGAGATATGATCTACTGGGATGGGGGGGGGAAGGTTAGGCAAATACTAGAAGTGATGCTGAGGAATGCTGTCCTTTGTTGTACAGTCCTCGATACTTCATGGAGTGTTGATGGAATGCATGTTGAACTATCTCAGAAGCTCTCTTTATCATTTGCAAATCTTTAATTAGATATGTTGTTGTTTTCTTGTAGTATCTGATCTATGTTCACTGAAAAATCCTGCTGAAATATGTTGTAATTCTGTGACTTTACCAACTTTACATTTTTGCTCCCTATATGTGAAGTTTTCTTTCCTCAACTTGCACCGATATTTAATTACTTCAAAATTGGGATATCATCAAGTGCATCTAAACAGTTCTTCATGGATGTTACACATCAGGCATTGCAGATGAGGCAGGATCAAGAAAGTAAGGTTAGAAATACATCTCAAGCATTCCATTCTTTACTTTCCAGCTTAGTGTTATAGTGAGCCCTAAACTAATTAAAGATCATCTATTAGCATTAGTTTGCAACTCAAGTAGCATACTCATTTACATCTCGTGGTTGAACTAAACTGACCTTGAACTCAATGCCTCCTTACCTCTGGCTGCAACCTCCACACATCGTACTGTTCATAGCTGGATCCTCAACAATTATTTTTTCTCAGTTACATTTTTCTATTTGAATGAACAACAAGAGCCTCAGGCAGAAATACTGTGGCACTGCTGGTATAGAGAACCTTAATTCCCAACACAATCAAGGGTGCTCCCTCCACTGGTTGAGGTTCATATCAACAGCTAGCATGTAACTTTCAGGAGCAATTATGTAATCTTTGGTTAGTTTTTCATTTGTTAACCTCATCAGATGTGAGTTAAAGTATTGCAAAATACATCTTATGTAACTTTTTGCACTTCCTTCCTCCAAATCAATCATGAGCATACCTATTTTAGAGTCCTGGCAAGAAATGATCTTTCAATTAAAAATTCTGTTAGAAAGTGTCCCTGTAGGGAAAGGAAGTGGCATAAAAGACATACTCATGAATATTACCGAGCGAACATCAAATGAAAAACTCAAATACCTATCATTAGGTGTACAGCTGGGGTGCACTTCCGGCTCACATTCAGTGACCCTGAAATTTCCCCCAGAGGATTCTCATTTCCACAGATCATGGTAATAAAGATAATTACTGACTGGCCACCCAGCATAAACAACTTCGATGGAAAATATTGCAATAGGTTGGGACAGTCGTCCTCAACTGCTACTGTACTTAATCTTTATAGACAGACCACCTGCGAGGCCACAGGGTACACCTTAACAGACAAGCATCTGTAACCTCACACAAGGTCAAAAGGCAGTCAAGTGACACCTGGAAAATTCAGATTTTTTATGGGGAAAAACACTCACATGTTCCCTGGTAATGAACACATAATGATCCTCCTTTAACTTGTAGAGAAAACAAATAGTGCAAGTAGTTTCTAATGTATTTACATAAGGCGTGTTACTAGCACACAAAGTGCTAAACATCTTTTCTTTCTAAACCAGCACTTTACCTAAAAAAAGGAGTGAAAAGGATGAAATTTTAAGGATTGGAGATTATGTGACAAGGCAGGCATAATAAAGGTCCTGGTGAGAATAGACCTGAGTGTGCTATAAACTGTAATAAATATCTGTAATGCTTTCGATCGATGGTGGTAAAGTCAATGTTACTTTAATGATGGGCTTCTTCATTACAAATATTTCAAGCGGTTTCGAAGCTTTGTGTGCAGATCCATATAATGCATGTAGTGCAATGGCTACAATTTTCCATGGAACCATAGATCGGGGAGTCTGTTGTGTTCAAGTTATAAAGGAATATATGTCAAAGTAGAGGGTCTGGTGGTAAATAGCTGATTAATGCACATGGTATCTTCCCTGTTGTACTTCCTAGAGAGTGGATATGTTGCAACTCATGATTGATGCCCAGAAAGATGACGGAGATGATACAATGGAGGCAACTCCTGAAATGACTGATGGAGATGAAAATCACCGTGGCACTGGTAAAACGGAACTTACCGAGGCGGAAATTATGGCTCAGGTATGATCAGAAACAATCTCTGTGTTTATTATAACAACAGGTGCCACTTTCTTCTTTTTTTTCTTTCTTTTCTGGGAGGAGCTACGATCTACTTTGCTGGAACAATTTGCATATTGCAAATGATCAATTACTGCATTTTCACCTGTTTTGCCAGCTCGGACTTTCACTTCAGGGGCATCCATTTGTCTGCATGTATATGGTAAGAAAAGCACTGTAACATCCATACACTATGGTATGGTATTTTGTTCATGTGTCAAGCATGCTAGTTCTTTGTGGATGAGAGTTGGTTTGAAATGCTGGTCAAAAGGTAGAAAACTGTTGCTGATGTTGATATTCTTACTTTAGTGAGTGAAAAAGTAATTTGTCTTGACACTTTACAGTTTTTTCGTAATTTTTTCCTTCTTGGTTGGGATATGTTTCCTTCTTAATTTTTTTTTCCCTTTTTCATTTCCTTCTTTTTTTTAAATTTTTTTGTCAAGCAAACCAGGTTCGGGTGGTTTGCAAGGTTTTCCAACCCTGCTTCTCTACTCCTACCTACTAAAGCTCTCTAGGCATGAAGAACTGCTTTTGCATCTACAAACAGCATCCCTATTTGAAACAATACTTTGGTTGTCTTTATTTCTTGCACAACCAACCTACTTACAAAATTATTAACTTATTGCAAGCAGTAATCAGACTTTTGCTAACTATGCAATCAATAATTAACTGCAGTGTTGCCCCTACTGAATTCACAGACTTGATAGCACTCACTACCCAGTTGTTCTTGTTGTGATGGCTATGCTTACAGACCACCCACAAGGTTGAACATTTTAAGGGCTATTTCATAGTTAATATTTCCATGGGAAGCCCTTCAACATCACCATCATAGATGGACCTTCAGTACTCTAATTTGATCACTAAAAATCAGTATTCAATTTTTCTATTTACTAGCTCTATCCCTGTTTAAGTAACACAATACTGAACATTTAACCAAGTCTCAGGGGTGCATGGGTCTACCAGTATTACTACAAAAGTCTGTCTCTAACAGGTGTCAGCTTTTGAATATGAGCTCCAACGTACAGCCGTGTTTCTTCAATAAAAAAAAACCTGAGAAGAGACAATTCCCTGCATCTTATGGCTTCTGTTTGTAAATCATATTCACACAAGAAAAAAAAAATTATCACAGCATCAAATAAATCTCCCATATTCCAGGGACCACTTTCACCTCCTGACGAGAATGAAGAACACTTAACAGGCTATCATGGTACATATTACATTAATGTCCAATATGCACCCACAAAGACTAGCACTCTCCCTTCCACTATGACTATTCTCCTCCCGTCTTGGATGCAGATCCCCTTCACTTAACCTCATACATGCAGGTTGGAGGTCCGACAACATGCCATGAGCAAAGAAAAACTTATATATCAAAAGGAGAAAATACATTGACTGTTGAATTAGATGAGAGATGGTGGTAAAGAAAAATTAGACTTAAAATTAGGGCTTGCATGACTACATGAGATGTACTTACTACCCTTTTTTTCCCAAAAAATATCAATGGTATATTATATTTTGATACTTTTCAAGATTTTCACACATTCTGGAAGTTCAAGAACATATGAAGAGGTAATTCATCATTCATTATAAATTTTTGCATATTTCTTGCCTATTGAAAACTTGCCAAAATGTAGATCTAGGTTTAATAGCAGGGATTGTTGCTAGATAAACTTTGGCCTCATTTGCTTTCAATTTTGTGGAATGCTTAAAGTCCATTTTCTAGGCGCTTTCCAAACAGCCACTAAAACCAGCTCTTATCACCTTTTTTAGGCCTTCAGAGAATTTCCCAGTTGGCCGCAACCCCCTGTCATGATTTACAAAGTACTTGGTTGTTTTAGTCACAGTAAATACTCCCTAAGGAGACAAAATGTATTCCAGGTTGCCTTTAATGACTTCACAATCGTAACCATGCACATCTGGTGTCAGGAACTTTCTATCATTTTGTGTAATACAGTACTGTGGTAAGATGTGTCTTCCATCTAGACCACAATCCTCTTTAATGCTGAGTGATTGACATTACTCATTAATGTCAGCACTTGGTAACATCCAACCAATAAGTGATACATAGTGTGGTTGTCATTCATGCATTTTGTTTTTAGTTTCGATGGAAGAGAAACTTACACTATCATGATTGCGTGTGTGTGTGTAGACATGTGTGAACGTGTGTGTGCGTGCATGTGGATGTGTGTTTGTGACACTTTATGTGTGCACAATATCTCCAGATAGGAATGATGGATGCTGTTGATACTTGGTATGTAGATTTTTCATATTAAGAGGAAGAACTCTATCGTTTTAGATGGAGGTCAAAGGTCATTAGGTTTCACTAGAGGTCAAATACTGAAACTTTTGTGCACATGATATTTCCAGGTAGGATTGGTGGATACTCTTCATACGTGGTATGCAGGTGTACTATATTGAGAGAAAAGACAGTATAGTTTTTGGTGGCAGTTAAAGGTCATACCAGGTCACCAGAGGTCAAATACTGAAATCTTTGTGGACATGCCATCCCCAGTTAGGAATGATTGATACTCCTTATACCTGGTATGTACACTTGTCATATCAAGAGGACGAACTCTATCATTTTTTGTGAAAGTCAAAGGTGACCTATGGTCACCCGAGGTCAAATACCAAAAACCTTGTGTACACGATATCCCCAAATAGGAATGATAGATACTCTTCATACTTGCTATGTATGTTTGCATATTAAGAGGAATGGTTCTTGGTAAAGGTCAAAGGTGATCTGGGTTCACCAGAGGTCAAATACAGGGTTCAGCTCAGGATGATTTGAGTGCCCTGGAAGAAAATTGTCATGGATTTCAAACTTGTCATGCAGGTATGGCATATTAAATAATTTTAAAAAATGTCTTGGAAAAAGGGCATTTAGAGTTACCAGACATCAAAAACTGGAAGCCTCATGCACAGAAATTCTTAACATGAAAAATTGATAGACCTCAAACTTTGCTTGTGGGCACATGGTACCCTTTATTGAGTGCAAAACCCTCCTATTTTTTAGTGAATGTCAAAAGTTTGTTGGGGTTACTAAAGATCATGGGGCACCTCTCATTACTTCAAGTGACCTTTGACTTCTGCCAAAAGCAGGAGGTTCTTGTACTACATGTAGAGCATTTCAACACGTGGTATGAAACCTTCCCTTGTAGTAAGTATGACAGACACAAGGTTTTCCATGTTTTTCTAGTGTTTCACCTAGGGCAGTGACCGCAAATCTTTGCGCCAAAAAAAGCCCTTGAATCTTAGCTTAAGAGTTATATTTGAATATTTGAGAAACAAGCTCAATAAAAAACTGTAATGAGTACATCAAAACTACTGTGCATTTTTGCATTCTGGTCATACTGTACTTGGTATGTACATACCTCATGATGAGCCCCAGTGTTTTCTTTTTTTTTTATTTCTCTAGAGATCAAACAAAGTCTTGTTAATACAGTATCTCAAGTTAAGAATGATGAATATTTTTCATACTCAGTGCAAGTGCCTCATAGCAAGTAGGAGAACCCTGTTGTTTTGGTGGAGTCCATAGACCATTTGAGGTCACCATGGGTCAAACATTAGAAGTCTCATTAACATGATATTTAAAGTTAGAAATGATAAATACTTTGCATACTAGTACACCAAGGTTCCATGCCAACTAGTTCTAGGACTGAAACCTATCATTTTTGGTGGAGGCCAGAGCTCATTTGAAGTCACCAGGGTTTAAAACTCAAAACCTTGGATATAATTACTGTAAGAATGATGGATATACTTCTCATCCATGATGTGGAGATGCCCCATGTGAAGCTTGAAGTTGTTTAACTGCTTTTAGAGATTGGATCATCTGCGCTCACCAGGGATCAAACATTGGATAATCTTGTAAACATAGTATCTCAAGGTTAAAGGCAATGATAGACAGTCTCATACCCAGTATGCTGATGTCCCCATATTAAGTAGAGGAACTGGTGCTTTTGGGGTGGAGGTCATCCAAGGTCACCAGGGGTCAAAATCAAAACATTGTTAACATGGATTCTCATGGTAGGAATGAGTGATACTGTGCTTTCATGTTGCAAATGCATGGATGTCCTACATCAAGTAACAGAACCCTGTATTGCTTTAGGGGGAGGGCATTAAGGTTATCTGAGACCACCAGAGGTCAGACACTAAAATCCTTGTACACATGATATCTCAAGTTAGGAATGAGTAGTGTGTGGAAAGTCTTTCACTAGGTAAAGGAACCCTATTCATTTTTCGTCAATAGAAGTCAATATTGCACACCTAAAAGAATGTATCAAGAACAGTACTCATACCTGCTATGTGGGTACCTATTAATACTTTTCATTTTGACCATTTGAGGTCACCAGATGTCAAACACTGAAAGCTGTGTAATACAATACCTCAGCAAATGCAAGACCATTCAACCACAATGCTTTTTCGCATGCTGGTTTTCATGTGCGATTGCTGTGGTACAGTGGTGGACTCATATTCAGGAATTCAGAAGCATCCATCGCAGTAAGAATGTGACTTTCAAGCTGTCAGTTACGACTACTGGGGCATGATCTAGAAGCTTAAGTATGTTTGTTGCAATTTGATAAAAATGTGGTTCACTGTAAAACATGCATTTGGATACAAATTTGTTTTTGCAAAGGGATAAAAATATTTAGTTACCATTATCATAAACTTTACTCAGAATTATAACAGCTACTATAGCCTGACAAAAAAGTGATAAAATATTGAAGGATTTGTTTTCTCAACAGTTGATGAGAACTTTAAAAGTAACATTTTGTGTGTGGGTGAGTATTATTAACTCTCCATGTTTGGCATTTCAGTAAGATTAGAGTTACAAAGTCAGTATACCTTGCCTAGGTGGTAGGGAAAAATGAGAGTAATTAATATGTAATTTTAGAGGCTGATTGATCGATTACCTGCCTGTAGTCTGCATGGATCAAGTATGGTCGGTAAGATCGGTCACATGCATTCCTGTAGAAAGTCTCCATCAACTGTCTGCTTGCTGAAAATATTTTGACAAAAAGGAACTTGGTTATAAAGTACTTGTCTATGTTCATACACTTATGGGTGTGCTTGCATGCATTCATGTGTGCAGGCAACAAATGTCACTGAAGTCATGTTTGATCTTTAACTGTTCAATTACCTGCACTTAAATACTTCCAGCACTGTAAGGTTTCCTCAAATAGTGGTGCAGTTCCCACATAAGGCAAGCGACATAGTTTGAAGTTGCACACCAAAAGGTAATGGAATAATATGGAAAAATTAGGAACTGTTTTCAAAACTTTTGGCCTATTGCAAAGTTCCCAGAAAAATGAGAGAATGTACCCCTCTCAACTATTTTGTAGAAAAGTACGCTAGGAAATGTTGACTTACTGTACTTTGCACATAATAGCCTTTTTTCTCCAGGAATCTCACCCAAGAATGGGGATCTGTTTTGCAACTTAACCAACTTTCACCATACATGGTACTTCTTCGGATTTAATTTGTTAGCAGTTACAGTACTAAATACCTGTATATTCACAAGTTTTATTGAAGTTTTGCTCATCTTATGTGACATGTATGACATGGGCAAAATTAAACCATACAGTAGCAAATTAATCTGTACAATATTTACAGACTACTAACAGCAACCATTTGAGTAGTAAATTATGGTAACTGTAGGGATGGACACACACATCTGCAATTTCTGAAATTTGCCAAATGCGGATGTGGTTGATATTGTGTAGAGGTCTTATTATAGTGTGTGTAATCCTGTACATGGGAATGATGCTAACATGTTGAGAATAACACTTGAACTGATGGTCTGCTCAGCTTATACAGTATATGATAGTGATAAGTATATTGAAACTGTTTCACCAATGATAGTGCTCACTCATGTATATGGAGGCCACAAGGTTCAATACTGCATGCACTTCCTGTACTGTGAACAATTTTTTTAAGGCTGTATGAACTTGTAATAATTATAAAAACCATGATACACAAATGAATTGTGGTTTCAATGAATTCACGATGAGGATTTGTTTCATGAGCCTGCCATATTGCATAGGGCAGGTTAGTGTTGTACACTTTGTAAGTGTTGTATTACCAAGGAGGTTCTACAAGGAACCTCCTTGGTATTACAGTTATGTATCATTATCACCAACTGAGACTTAAAATTACATCTGTCTGCTGACCTAAAGATGGTTACTGATATGTAGGCATTCATTAGAACCTACACAGATATCCAAGAGCTTCACTGTGTACCATGTACCATCTGTGCAAGCTTCCCTTCTTGAGATATCATGTCTTCAACGTCTTGGCTTGAACCCTGTTGACCTGAAATGACCTTTGACCTCCATCAAAAATTATAGGCATAATGTACACTCAATAAGGTACAACGGCATACCAAACAATTTGTATAATTTTCCCTTCTTGACATATTGTATTTTATATCAAGTTTTCAATGATTGACTCTTGTTTGCATCAAATAACCTTTGACCTCCACCTAACTAAATAGGGTTATTGTTCTGAATAAGATACACATGTACCAAATATGATGTATGTAGAATTTGTCCCTCCTGAATCACACTTACAGTTTTCACTATTTGAGCCCATATGACTGTTGATCTCCACTAAGAACAATAGGCATCTTGGACTCAATAAGGCTCATCCAACAATACAAAATATGAGATCTATGAGATCCAATGTTGACCTGTTGATTCCAATTGACCTTTGACCTCCATCAAAAACAATATATTATTTGTACTTATTTAAGGTACCAGTACTGTACATACCAAAACTAAGGTTTGTATAAGTTTTACTTCTGAGATACTGTGTTTGCAAAGTTTTTCACTCACTGACCACTGTTAACCCCAAATGACCTGTGACTATCACCAAAGTCAAAAGGGTCTAGTAGTCAATACGATGTTCTCACATACCAAGCATGATACTTTCCCTTATTGAGATATTGTGTTTACAAGGTTTTTCACTATTTGACTTCTGTTGACCACAAATGACCTTTATCCTTGACAAAAGTAGGCTTTTTGTACTCAATATGGTAAAGCTCCATGATAAATATGAGGTCTGTACATGTAAGCTTTGTGTCTAGAGATATTGTGTTTACAAGTTTTTCACTATTTGACCTTTTTTTACCCCAAATAACCTTTGACCGCCACCAAAAACTGTGGGCTCTGTGAACTCCATATGGTTATTCACAAACCAAATATGAGATATGTGCAAGCTTGCTTTCTGGAGATACCATGTTTCCAATTAGATGTCACAAATGTACACATAGATACACACACACACACCTGCATTATTACAAAGGTTAGAATTTCATCAAAACCAAAAATTCTATTAGCAGCCTAGCACTGTTTTGTACTAGTATCATTTTCAAAGGTGTTTAAACAGCTTGAACTTTACAGAGCAAAGTTCTGTGTTACACATTTTGGGCTTTTTTTTTTAACTGGTGATATTACAGATACAGTGTATGTATGTTAAAAGTTGTCATGTTTTAATACTTCATGAATTGGTGCTTCAAGACCGTGTAATAAACACTCATCTAAGTGTAATATTTTATCATTTGTTATTCAAATTCTTTGTCATCAATCATTCTAAGATGAGGTTCATAAAATCATGGCAGAAACTTCTTCAGTTGCTCATCAGTTATCATGTCTGAAATAAAAAGTAGAGAAAGTGCATTTTTCCTCAGGATTTATCAAGTACGGGTGAGGGATGCAGACTATGTCTGACTTTCTGGAAAGTTTTTGAAATTATATTATGTTTTGTGTTAAGTCTGAAACCATTTGTCTTATATGTGATTCCAATATATCTGAATCATACCGTATAGCCATGGAATCCAGGGTTTGCTTTTGCGCTCTTCACGATTCAGTGTTTTTCATGATAATGAAACATTTACAAAGTTAATCACAGTTAGGTAAGATAAGCAAAACGTATCAAAAGAAAGGAGTAATAAGCAATGGACATGCAACATAAAACAAAAAGTTTAAAGAAAGACCTTCTCAACAGCAATGCATTTCAGTATCCCATACAGGATGCCCTGGTGCATGCATGGTGATTATGTTTGCATTCATCATATTCACAATTTGGAATTTGACAATTATCATGACTTGTGTGATTAATGAAAGTTGAAATTCTGACATGGGGATGCCAGCCAGAGCAGCTGGTCTAGGATTATTTGATTGAAATTATGCAATCTGAAGACGTTTTTTAATTGAAAATGTTATCACTAGTCTGTAATGGCTCAATAACTATTTTTTTTTGTATAATTGTACCTCATCCCTATACATGTAATGTAGAGAATGAGATATTGTCGTTGCTTTGTGATGCTAGAATGTATTGGGCTCTCTCAGTTGCCATAGCAACAGTTGCCACAGTCACATTAAGTACGGTCCATATATGAGACATAGGGGTCTTATCTGGTATGCTACTTAAGGTGACCTTGAACCCTGTTAGGGTAGGGGACAAAATGTGTGTGTACAGTAAGTGTGTGTGTGAAAGAAAATTTCAATGTCGTAACTTTGCGTCCACAACTCCTTCCAGAGGCTGCAAAACCAATGAGGGTAAAGTTAGGTAGATAGATGACCCAAGATCTGAAGTTGTGTCTCCCATCAAAATTTGAGGTGAGAAATCAATGGTTATAGGTCAGTGGTCAAATTAGGAAAAATCTTATTTTTGCTGCATTTTTTAATCCAAAATATGGGACCTTCATATGTAACATATACATAATTTCATCTAAAAATCTTTGTTTTTATGTGCTTTGAGGTTTGTCTTTTGGCAGGTATTTTTGAAATAATCATCAAACATGTATTGTGTTTCATCATTTCAAGAAAAACATTTTTTTCATTTACAGTTGATAGGTGTGGATATACATTTCACTAGCACCAGGGGGAATGATTAGATGCAGGGAATTTGAAGTTGAGACGTCATCCTATATCCCCTTCTCTGTACATTAATACATCCAACTTATGATTTGGCTGCCAGTTGATTTTTAAAATGGTGACACACCCATGTTGTACCTGTGTGTGGTATTTCTATAACCAGTATATTCACCCATTAGCTCCCAGCACAGAATAGCAAATGCACAATACAGTTAATGCAGGATCCATACAAATAACAGTGCTCTTCAGTTGATTTCAGAAACTCTTTGAACACTGTTTTGCCATGTCTTACTTCTGTTTTTGAATAGTCTGGATTACAATTCTAAGAGGCCATGTGACACTGCATGTTATCCTTTTAGATCATGGGTCAAACAGAGAAACAATACTACCAACCTTTTTGACCCTTTGCACAGTGTGCATCAGTATCAACCACGACAGCCTGATGGTGGATTTATTATTTCAAACTATTACATCTTAATCATTGATTAGGGTTGTACTCTCTGAGGTTAATGCTATCGATGGATGCACTCGAGCTGTGCATCACTTGCGTTAACCGCCAATGGTGCATTATCTTACAGCTTTTTCACGGTCCAGTGTTGATTAACCTTTAATTTAAACAAGGAAATAGCAAAACATCTGGATTAAACATGCCCTCCTTACAGTATGTTTCAGTATGTGTTTTCTAGAGCTTGGGGTAATGCCCGTTTTGCTGGAGCTGTTGTTTTTTATTCTCTTTAAAAGTGTGGAATGTTCACTGGCATATTAATTGATTGGATATGCTTAGAGAAGTAGAAGGTCCTAAGGGCAGTTTACTACCATATACATCTTTTTTGCATTCTTAGACATTCAACTTTAAAATACAATAAATGAACATATATAAACAATGCAGCCAAAGTTGAAATCAAACACCTGCATACAGTATGTCCTGGAAAACTTTTAATTTTTAAAGCACTTCAAGTGCAGCTGGTGGTTTTAATTGCAAACAGCACATTATGTTCTATTGACTTAACTACTGTAGTTCTTTTTCAAATACAGTATTTGTAGTTGATACCATTACGTAGCAAAGATCAAAGATATATT
>VJOZ01001825.1:0-10207 GCA_009801055.1 Stichopus horrens | reverse complement strand
GGCTGCCGAGTGTGGCCTGCGGAGGAGGCAGTAGTGGGGCAAGGGGTAAGTATAGTCACTCGTGAATACCCACACCAGTGAGTTGTGGGGAATAAAGGTCCTTGCCATGAAGTTTTATGGTCTGGGTGTTCATAGCAACGGGTGGCGAGGGCAGAGCCAACATATTTATTATTTAGGTCTATGTAGTATTTCAATGGTAATCAGGCTTGATTACTGTGGCCTGGGCACATCTGGATTCCTCTTTTGTCAGGAAAGTACTTTACCTGTAATTGGAAATAATTCTCCTCCCACATCATATGGTCCTCCTGTTTTGTGTTTGAACAAAATGTACTATATGTCCTAGAATTTGGTCACCAAACCAAATTGCACACAGCTTTAATCTGTAATACTGACTTAGGTGTGTAACTTGACACCATGTAGGTATATTCAGTAGTTATTGAAGTCCTGTGAGAGAAATAACAATGAATATGGGAGGGGGGGAAGAATTGATAAAGATGGCTCATTGGGAGAGTTCAGTAGAATACTGAATAAAAAGGAAATTGCTTCACTAGCGTCTCATTTTATGATGGCTATAGAACAGTGAACATGTAATTGAAGGTGGTTTTGTGTGAAGACTGGAAGAGCATCTGAGCAAAGCGGGTCAATAAAAGCAGGGATTTCAAAGACTCCCTGTGGATGTTTCATACTTCTTAGACCCCTGATGAGATGTTCACTGATGATGAGACAACTTTTTAGAATTTGTATATTAGGTCAATGATGAGAGTTCAAGTCTTTCATTTGATACAACTTGATAACTGTCTGGAATGTCTACCATATTTGTTGAAATTTGCTTTCCATGTAAATTAATTTTATGGAGAAAATTTAGTATTAATTTTGTTTTTGTTGTGTTCAGTACACTTCTCATTCAATTGTACCTGTAATGAAATGTCATTGGATAGTATGACCCAGTTAAATTGTGTAATCTCATATAGATATACATCCAGGGGTAAAAGGAAGCATGTGCATAAACACCACATACAGGGATAACGTTTCCTTCCTTTACAATAGAAAAAAAAAGAATAAAACACAGAGAAAAAAAAAAACAGAAAAAAAGGAAGGTGGCAAAAGCAGAACAAGACTTTGACAAGACAAGAAAGGACTATACCTATTTCAATCCCCTTCTTTCCTGTCCAAGAGGTACACATAGTTGTCAGATAGCCTGGAACAGAAAGTGCAACTAATTTTGAACAAGGTCCTTCAAGATCTATGTTAAGTGAAACCAACACATGTGCAAACAGATCTATGACAGTTGTCAACAAAATATGGTACAATAATGCTACTCCTATAAGGTTTCATTGCTGGAATGGAGGTTTATTTATTTTGAAGGTAATTCCACTCGATGGTTTCAGCTGCATCATGTGACTGTTCATTTCTTTGTTTCTTGCTTACATGTTCTATGATAGACGTATTGCAGTATGTGACTGGACAATTATTAGACCCTTGCGGAGGCCATGAAGCATGAATACATGCTTGTTAGCTTGCTAACTTCACCATTTTCATCAACAGAAAGACACTTTTTTTTCTCCCATGAAAGTGGAATTTAACTTAAATTTAGGGGAAGATAAATATAATGCTTCCCAAAGGTAATTAGTTATTTCTGTCTTGAATTAGTCTATTACTGATAGAGAGTGATGTGGATATGTTTACATCAAGAGCACTAGCTGACCGGTATGGACGTCAGTGATTCTCGTTACTGCTGTCCTGTGGTCACTAGTTTTGATACATCAATCCTGGCCTCAGCAGCGGTCAATAAAATTTGTTGAGCCTCACTGGTCATGCTATTGTTGTAGCTAGTCTGTCAAAACGTGTAGCCAGGGGCTGCTTGGTGAGATGTTGCATTTCCAAAGTGGCCACTGGATCACCTATTCAAAGCCTCCACATTGCCTGATGGTAAGACTTTTGACATGAAACGTACTTCATTTGTATTCATTTGTCAGGCTACAGTGACAAAAAAAAAAAGATAAAAAGAGCTGACTCATGACGTGAAGAGTTGACACTTAAATGTAATCACATGAAGTAAAAATAAAAGTATTTGTTAAAATTAAACAAAAACAACAATGACTATAAAAATAAATAATCCTCTAGTTTGTGATGCACACTGTTTGACACTACAGTACTGTTATTGCAGGCTGATATATGGCTGTTTTCTGTGGCAGATACAAATTAAAGGGAGGTGCGGTAGGACCATGTGTAAGCCCGATTAATATTTTATTGCAGACAACTCACCTTTGCTCTCAAGTTATCATCATGGTTTTGGTATAGAAATATGTACACCAGATTAAAAGCACTGCATTTATGTAAATCCTTAAGGAGATGATATCTCCAACAATGTGCATGAATCTGTAGCTATCCCCCCAAGCAAAAATCCTGGACCTATTATGCAATTCCATACCCGCTTTTGATGTTGAATGGAAACAGAACATGCTCTTACTATGTCAGTCTTCGCATGGGCATATTTCACTGATATGCAGTATGCAACAGCTTCATTGGGATTTGCGAAATGGTGAAGTGGAATGGACACAGACCTGTCAACCTGTCTGAACCCAAAGTGTATACAGTATAGGGACATTTACATCTTCCAGAGCCCCAAAAATCGGGAGACTGGTGAAAAATCATGGGGGGTTGGTAATTTTCAACAGAAACTTTATATTATGCAGTACAGTGAGATAGTACTGTAATCAATCTCACACATGTACAGTGCAAGTTGTTCTTGTTGGCCTATTTCAACTGTACTCTTTTGCCTCGATGTGTACAGCTGTTAAATTAAACCAACGAACTGATCTCAGAAGCCTGATATTGGTGTAATTATTATACTATATAGTCTACCATGTGGCAGCTATGAATTTTGAGAACAATAATCTGAAAACTATCTGAGTTGTACTATCCATTTAGGCTTATGGACAATTGCTCAAATAGGCTTTGAGATTATTACTTTGGCTATTTTCATCAGTCCTGCATATGGACTTAAAAAATGGCAGTACAGTATAGAATCTAGGACGGGGGGCAGGGGATCTGGAAGAAAACCGGTAGAGGTAACAGGTCTGTGGACAATGCATGTTTATGATATTTCTTTGGTATAATTCAATGTCAGCTTAACTACTTGTACATGCAAATTAAGCATTCTTGTACTCATAGTCAGATATTACTGCAGGAAAACAGAGTGTTCTCAACTTCTCACTTCACTTCACACAATGCAATTTACTTTAAGGCAAGTAAGGAATTTCATTCTGCTTATTTCCGTGTGTTAAATTGAAATATAAAACTTTATGATACTGTGTTTCCATATTATTGTGAGTTGTTGCCATGCAGAGCCAGTTCGTTGACTTGTAAGGTCAATGCACGGAAACCTCATGAAGTCAGTTGGAACCACATTCCAAAGCAATTATCGCTAGAGGGTAATACTGTTTGGTAATAATGAAGGTGTAAAATTGTTATTAGTGAATTGATTGGGAGCAAAATTACTCAATTAACATAAAACAAGTTTACTGTATATCATCATAAGTTTCATATGAAAATCATTAGTAATACTGAATTCCCAAATGGCCTATAGGTTCACTATTAAACTGCTGTATGAGCCAGAGATGATCATTAACATTGATATGTCCACCATCCATGTAGTCATTAGCTGCAATGTGTGAGCAGTTCGCAAAAACAGAGACGAATAATTAACAACATTTGAGGTAAAACAAAAGGTTTGCCCACCGGCAACAAAATACAACCTCCATGATACAGTCAGATCTTATTTGGTTGCCAAAGCACAATTTGAAGAATACATTCACACATTTGGATAATTAAGGTAATACTGTAAGTACAGTACTATATAGATATATGTCGGAGGAGAAATGATGTTGAACTCATTTTTATGATGGACTATATCTCTCATACCCTTTAATAACTACTGTATGATTTAAAATACTGTGCTGCAAATTGTACAGCCTGATTTGATTATGTCATGTTTGTCCCTGATACAAGTGGTGGCTAGAATTACAGTACCTCTTACAGTGCAGCAATTGCTCCCACTGGCGGATCGGCGTGCCATCTTTTAAGATTTTGGGTGCCCAAGAGTTCTTCAAGTCAACCTCCCAAGTTCCTCCACATATACCTTCCACATATTTTGGTCACCCTTGAGCCTTCAGGTATAAGTGCTGACTTTACTTTCATCTGACTTGTTTGAATTTGTGAGAGGAAAATTAAATTGTATCCATCGGGGAATATCACATTTGAAAAGGCCCCTTGAAGTTTTGCACATCCATTAATGGCATTGTAGTACTCCCATTAGAAAATTAGGTACAAACTAAGTGATATCACGTAGCTGCTTAGCCTGAAGAATGGTTTAAGTTGCCTGGCCGGTCTTGTGGGGCTGCATGGAGCATCCTGAAGATAGGACTGAAAAGTTTATAGTTGGCCTAATGCCATCTTTCGAGATCAAAAGTTTAATTAAAATATTTTATGACTACTACATTTACATTTACTGATACATGGACGTCCATGGCAGTTCATAAACTGAGTCCGTCCCATGCCAATGCATGCTGATTCATAATGAGGCCTTACCCAAAATTGTTATAAATAAATTCCCATTTCAATGAAGGGTACTGAATTACCAGCAGTGTTTGTGAACACAACTATGGGTGTAAAAAATGTAATGATCGAGTGTCCTGATAACAAAATTTAATTGGCTGCCAGCGTACTGGGTGACAGACCTCTGGCGGCCACCCCACTGGAGAAACGTCCGGTGGCTCAAGGCAGCGACAAAGATTGGTTAAGAACACATGACGTATTACCAAGATTTTGTTCCGCCAGTGGACCTATGGTGGCCCTCAGTCTACCACTTGGCCGACAGTGGTCTGCCAGATATTGCTGGAATGGAGCTGTTCTCTTTGCGTATCACTATTAATTGAAATTGTGAAATAACATGTGGTGTAAGTGCATGCCTTAACTACATTATGCCCATTGACTAATAAATTTTATGCAAAACCTGACGGTGCGTATGGTCTCCGTATGCCTGATGGTGAGAAGTCTTGTCACCCGCCGTATAAGTGTCAATATGAGGTGCCATCAAATGTCACTGTATATACAGTGACAATTGACGGCAGTCTTTCAACTTTCCATGTACCATTTTCAGATAAGAAGTTTCACGGTGAGGACATCAATTTTTTTCACTGACTTCAAGGCATATTTATCAAGATTGCAAGCCTTTGATGGATAATTTGTGTCAAAAGGACTGTAATATGCTGAGGACACTACATTGATTATGTAACTTGTTACTTAGAGGTAACATTAATCTGGAATGTGACTTATCAGTGTTAACAGCTGGTGCTGTGTCAGTTGAGACACAATCGCTTCACATCTTATCAGGTAATTGTCAATTCCCTTGCAGATATTGCTTAATTTCACCAGTGGGGAAGATTAATGTTCCGAAAATGGTGCCATAAAATAAGCGTATGGGAGCTAAAAATAGATCTTTCTTTGAAAAGTTTTTGGAAGTCTTCCATCTGTTGTAATTAAGGTTTTAAACTATGTGTAAGTTATGAAGAGACAAGCAGTGTACACTTTATATGATGAACACAAATTTTCTCTCGATGTATCATCATCATGTACCTCAGAAGCATGACATGTTGTTTTGTAACCATTTGTGCTGTAATAAAATATGCCGTAGATGTACTGAATCATCTTGTAGAATTTCAAAGAAATCTTGTGACGAGGATCAACCACAATATTAACAGCCATGACTGATGAAGTTTCAGTATGCAGTAAAAAGAGTGTGCTCTTATAACCCAGCAAACAAACATGTTTTGCAAAATTACATTTGGAAATTATGAGCAGTGATGTTGCTACTGTGGGCGGCGACGGGCAGGCGGCAGTACTCAACACTCGGAATAACCCCCCACTACTCAGTGCCAATACTGTCTCTTCCATCTACCTCTGATTTTCGAAGCAATAACTGAATTTTCCCTCCAAATTGGCATGAGTTCGATGCCAAGGCTACCCCAATATATATCATACATTGAATGGATGTGTAACTTTGTAATTTAAAAATAAGTTGCACAGTACTACTATTTGGATTATTTGTTGTGGATATCTGTAAATGGACCCCCATGTGACAAATTTCCCTTCACCAAAGCTGTGAAAGTGTGGACTGAGAAGGAATAAAGCAAAAAGAACTGTAAAACTTAATCTTAAAAGGTAACTGTGACATTACTTAAAATATCATTAAGTTAATATGGCATATGAACATTTGAAAAAAGATCTCAATTTTCCCACATTCAAAAAGCCTAAAATGTTGCCGCAGATAGCACCATCTACGCCCCTGCATATCCCAAAAAATCTCCAAAGGCACTGGAGCTATGCCCCTGCCCTCCTAATCCCCCATTCCCCAGTTATATCTATATTTACAGTACTTGTGACATGAAAAACCTTTTTGCACTCTGACAGAATTATAATCCATAAAAATGCTGAGTTATACCACAATTTCTGTAGAAATCCATCAAATATTGACCATTTTACAAATTTCCATTGTACAATTAATTATGAAAACATCAGCAAATTTATAATGTAAGCAGTCAGAGACTTTATGATAAGCCTGATCCTGTTATCCTCTGTTTAGTTTTAATTATCAAGCACATTTGAGAACTTTCTATGCCCTGAGGGCTTTCTTTTGGTAATATGTATGTAGTGCCTAAATTATTGATGTCACCAATGTGTTATACAAATAGCAAGTTATTGTTAGATACACTGTTTAGGCATATACTGACAGTAGGTTTAATGAAAGATACACAGTATGCTGTGGAACAGTTCACACCACATCATCAGTTTTAGCATTTTCATTAAACTTAAAAAAACGTTATCTATAAAATTTTAAGGAGTTGTCATTTAGGGTTTCACTCTGCCACTTCTGACTGAAACCAGCTCTCTTCTAGATGTATGTAAACTTGGTCTGTATCAGATCTAAATTCTTCATTATACTAGTTGCTGCTCACATGGCTGGAATCTGAGGAAAGGCTGTCACGAGCATTGTTAAATGAAGGCTGTACAGTAACTAAGCTGACTGGTGCATTATGAAGTCAACACATTGTGGGTTTAAGATTAGTCTAGCCTGTTGTCTCGAGTCAAAATGTCAAGACAAACTTTCATATTTTGTGTTTTAGAATTGACGTTGCACAAACTGCAAGAGAGGCAGGACCTTAAAATGTAGGAGCCTTTTTCTTCTTGCACTCCTGCAGGCAAAAGGAAAGAAAGCCAGACTGAGATTGTGATTGTTGCAGATCATCTTATGCAGGGTAATTAATCCAAAAGTTGCGTAGATATGATGTACAGTAGATGCTGTCTTCAAGCATATGTACTGCTCAAAATCCATTATTAATGTCCCAGTTTTTGGATATGAAAGTATACATAGGAAAATACCATAAACAGATAAACCTCACCTATGGAACCTGCCTGCATTTTTCAAAGTGTACCAAGGACTGGCAGAACATCTTGTTTTGTATGTTCAAATATCCGCAGTGTAAGAGTTATTAAGCTTTAATACTAAATCAGATTTTTTCTTTAATAACAATCCAAATAGTACCTTTTTTTTGTGTTGACATCTACAGGTATACATGTTAATGATTTTCATGTAAACGTAGATATCAAATGGAAGAGAAAGATGTAAGATTACCCTTAATTAGGTTATGTTTTTTTTCCTTCAAATCCTGTTTGAAGAGTTTGGTTATGGTTAAAATTTATGTAAGTCCTGTTATGTCATCATCAGGTTTAAAGAGGAACCATAGTGGGTGTTTCAGTTTCAAGCTACATACTCTCACGGTATTCACTTAGTGCACATCTATAAAACAAACAGTCACAACAGTATTGGTCTTATTTTCATAGTAACTTCTCCCCAAATAGAATTTCAATCTTCCCCCACCATTGTTATACAGCGTGTCGTGATTTTGGAAATGTATGACCTATCACATGCACCGGCAATACTACGTGGCAATTGTACAGGTGCATTTGCGATGTCACAAATCCCGTAATTTTGCAACATGGCCACTTGCAGAGAATGAAATGTATATTTATAAGAACTTCATATTTTCTTAGGCATGAATTTATCATACTACCGAATGATGTCTTATTCTTTGAAAAAATAAATTTTAACTGTCAGGATGCAATCTGGGAGGTTGTACAATGGTTTTCCTAATTAACTATTTGCATTTTAGTTGCTGCTTGTCGGTTGGTTTTAAGTGCCTCATTTTGGTGGAATAATGCTACAAGGTGTTACGTATCTTCTTTTCACCTTTATTATTATTTTTTTTTATGTGAGATGAATCTCACTGTTAAGATACCACCATGGATGAAACCAATAACCTCCTTTTATTCTTTAATATATCTTGACTTTTTTCCGGCAACCCTGTAACCTTGTTGGCATGTTTCTGCAGTATCCATGGAACTATTTCTCTAATGTTTTAATGCTCTGTAATCACTGCAGTGCCGTCATGGTATCTAACGTCAAGGAAAGCCATGTGAGCCAATCTTCTCTTTTGGTATACCATGTGGGTGTACCATAGCAAATTCCCATTGTTTCTGGATGAGTGGAAAGGTCTACTTGTACTAGCTGTGACATAGTCAAATTGTGAGAACATTGTAAGAAAAGAGCCTCGCATTATCGTTAGTTAGTATTGTTTCTTTTTGTGGGTTTTGATGAAATCACAACCTTTGAATCATTCCATGATCAAGAGTTGTGCAGTTTGGACAGATCTCATATTTGGTACACTACAGTATCTTGTTGTTTTGAACTGAGTTTTGTTGTTGGTGGGGGTCAACGGTCATGTCGATTCAATTTTGTAAATTTGTGAAAACCTTTCTGAAACATGTTACCTGAAAAAGTGAAGCTTGGACATGTATGTTTTATTTGGTATATGTACAGTTGGTGAATTTCCTATACTTACAAGAATCCTATCATTTTTGTTGCGAGTCCAAGATCATTTAGGGTCAACAGGGGTCAAATTTTGAAAACATTGTAAACATGGTATCTGAAGGAGGGAAGCTTGTACAACTCTCATATTTCCTAGGTACAGTAGGCATATATCAAATGCAAGAATCCTATTGTTTTTGATGTTCAAACATGTTTTGTTGAGCGGGGGAAAGTTCATTTGGTTTCGACAGTCTAGGTAAAATAATGAATATCTTTGTGAATATGATAACTCAAGATGTCAAGAATCTTTCACAGGGCTTGTACATTCCAGTCCTAAAATGCAGCCCATCATTGTCCTGATTTTATCCGATGTATATATTTTATTATATGATTTTATATATTTATATCATAAAGGCTGGTATTGACATCCACCCAGGCAATAATGCAGTGCTCATACTGTACCAGCTAATGTTAATTGTTATTTACTATTGGAATTATTTTGGAATCATAAACCCTGCTTTGTGGAATGTGCATATCCTTTGGAATCACTGAGATTTTGAATCATATATGTAGAACAGCTTGCTGTAAACCAGCATTGTCTACACACAGAGGTCCGGTGTGAGGTCTATAGGCTAGGATAGGAACGTACAGGCAAACAAGTCCTTTAGAGATCCTTGTGGTGCTGCCATATACTGCAATCAAATAAATATGTAATAGTCTGGTGTAATCCCTAGACTTCCTTTCAAGTGAGCTGGGAGATCGGTTGGTTTCATGTTATAACCATGCTGAAGAGTTCAACAGACCCTCTTTCATGCTCGATTACACATGCATTTGGATGGACATGACACCTAATACCCCTTGCCAGGCAGCTCAAGAAAGCCTAGACATTGGATTGACACACCTGAGTTACTTTAGGCGAACGATGTTTAATTGACCATGAGGATTGTCACAGCACAGGGTGATAAAACTGACCCACTGTAAGTTGAACCTCAGTAGAACAAAAGAAGACTGAAGTTGAAGTCAATCCCATTTTAACATACGAATAACAGCATGTTAGCTAGTTGAGTAATTGCACAGTTTGTAGTCAAAGGAAGAAGGTCAGTGAACAGTGCTCGGGAATATCAATTATTATTTTGCCACCAGGGTGCTCCAAAATTCTATCCATAAGGAAGCAAACATACCAGATCATGTAACAGCTAGCTAGATATGTGATATCTTTGGTAGGAAAAGTGATTTCCCGTACGAAAAGGTAAGGCTGACATGGAGCCGATTTGTGCACGA
>VJOZ01001821.1:0-15102 GCA_009801055.1 Stichopus horrens | reverse complement strand
ACTAAAAGTTTTAGCAAAGCTTTGATAGATGTTTATTGATGAGACTGAATGGTTTAACAGATGTTTAAAACTAAAACAAAATTTCTGTGTACGTCATGTTGGAGCATTCAAATGCATTATTTCCCTTTATAGGATTTGAACACTGATGTGACATGCTGGTTAAAAACAACACACTTAACCAAACCGAACCAAATGTCAACATCTACAGTTTCCATTGAAAATATACGTGGACTTACCGACATCACCTCTCTGACCTCTTACACCTTTTCTGCCACGGCGTCCTCTTCTTCCAGGTGGGCCATCCATACCTTGAGCCCCCTGGATTGGGACTCCAGATGGACCCATGATTCCTTTCTCCCCCCTGAGACCATCAGGTCCCATTGCACCTGACATCCCTTTCATACCAGGCATACCTTCAGGATAGATGAAGTATCAAAGAAATTTCTTTTATCATTCTCAGAGATCATAAGACAGAAGAGGTGCACATAGATGTGTTCAACTGAGTCGATTTGATGCAATACCCTCCACACTGAGAGACTACCTGCTCTCAAATATCTGGAGAGTTTTATTCTGCTGATCACTAACGTATCTTTAGAGTGCATCATTTCACCTTTATCTTATTCGCCAAAATTGTCTTGGAATTTCATATTTTCTTTCCTAGACATTATCTTCATGTGACAGGATCTCGTAACAACGATTTAAATGTGAGTCTAAAACACATGCAGTTATTAAAATACAGAAACACTTTTCCAATCATCATTTTCACTTCCAGATTGTTACTTCTCGTTGCCTTCCTGCTAATTCAATCCTGATAGCTTTACAATCAATCAAACTGATTCATGCAGTCATTTTGGCCCACATACCTGAGGTGGATTGTTAGAATTGAAGACCATAAGTAAGAATATTTCAAACTTTTGGGTTGATGTACAATCTATACCTCATTTCCTCATTGGGATAATTTATTCTAAGTTCCTAGAGATCCAAATTCAAAGTTCCTGATGATTTGGCCATCAGTGGCCTACCTGTTAACACCTATCAATAACAAATAACATACCTTTTACAACCTCTGGATTTTTTAATACCCATCATCACCCTCATGTCTTCTCCTTACTAATCAACACCTCTTGATATTAACGTACCCACTACAACCATAACTACCCACAATAACCCTCATTTCTAACTTACTTACCTACCAATGATTCCTTACATCTTCCTCTAAATTCCAACTATTGAAGACTACCTACCCATCATTCCCATCTTTCCTTTCTCTCCATCTCTAGCACGACCTTGTCTGCCTTTTTCACCAACGGGACCCTGTTCCCCTTGTTGTCCAATGGCTCCTGTTACTCCTGGATCACCTACACCACCACGTTTGCCGGGCATGCCTTCTGGACCAGGATTGCCAGGTGGACCACGAGGTCCAGGTCCCCCGCCCTTGATAAATAAGAATATTTGAAAGGTATTATGATTATGAAGGTATACATATCACAATTATATCCACAAGAAAACAAAACAAATGGTGGACTTTAACATTCATTCCTTTTTGCATCACCTGTTGATAATACACATCAAGTGCTGTGGCTGAATGGATAAAGGTGGTGACATCTGAGGCGATGTCACTTAGCAACTGGGAGGTATGAGTTCAATTCCTGGCTGGGTCAGAGTGAGATGGGTTTTTTGTCACAGATGAATCTGAGGTTTTTCCCATCTGAGACTGACCCAGTGAAAAAAGCATCAACTCATTCATAACCCACAGGCTTCCTCCATACTTAAATGGTGCACTTTGTGGTATACAAATAACAGCCCTCCAAAGGTCTGAATTAATTATCAAATATCCCATCACTAAGTATCCATCATGTTGACTATACAACATGTTGACTATACAACATGTTGACTATTTATATTCAGCATCTGCTAAAACTTAAGAGTTAAATTGCAGTTAAGGTGGATTAAAAATCGCAATACATAATTCTGGCAGAGTGACCTGATTTTGAAACATTCAAAGTGGTAATACCATTTCTCCAAGCAACATATAACAGTACCCTCTGTATTACAGTCAATTTAAGCACAATACTTTGGCATGAACATACCCCACAGCCGACATAATCATTCACTGAATAGTTTCACATACTTCAAAATAATATGCATTCATGTAAATTTTAAGTTGGCACAAGTCTCCGACCTTAAGACATTGTGGTTATAATGCTGTGATATTTTGACTGCTGTCCATCTCAGATGACCTTTGACCTCTTACAAAACAGCAAAGGATAACCTGCTCACCAGGGTCTACATCCACACCAAGTTCAAGCAATGTGTCCTTGAGATACCATGTTTCTTATAAACAGCATCGCACACACAATGAAATGACTTCCCTATGCAGATATCTCTTGCATTTAGTCAGGCATCAAAGCCTGTTTCCATGGTGACAAACATCAAAATGCATACAAACCTCAAGTACACCAGGCCTTCCAACAATTCCTTCATCACCATCAGGGCCTCTGTTTCCTGTTTCTCCCTGAAAAACCAAAAAAGTGACAAATTAATACTTATGGGAAGAAAGTATCAAGGCAGTTGCATAAAGGTCCACGCAGTTGTAACACACTGCAAAGCAAACACATTTGATAAACTAACCCAGAAAATGTCAAAGTGTCAGAGAAAAAGTAAGATGAGAAGAGATATCAAAGGTTCAGATATGCTGCATCAGAACTAAAATGGGGTTAAAGGCTTTGTTGGACAAGTAAGGCATTCACCAACACAAAATCCAATCAACTGCAGGGTTTGAAGTTCTTCATTTCTACAATCAGATATAACCACCGGGAGATGCTTTCACATGATCCTTGAAATGTTGCAAGGATCATACAAGTCTAATCATAACGTGAATACAGATCTTCTGATGATCTCACTGAGCCCTTTTTCCTTCTCCTGTGCTGACGGTGACCAAAGCTCACACTCCAGATCAATATTCTCACAGCAA
Organism: Stichopus horrens; assembly: GCA_009801055.1. Classification (NCBI taxonomy): domain Eukaryota; kingdom Metazoa; phylum Echinodermata; class Holothuroidea; order Aspidochirotida; family Stichopodidae; genus Stichopus; species Stichopus horrens. The sequence goes on along the minus strand of VJOZ01001821.1, from coordinate 12,128 downwards.
AAGTACAGAAGGACAGTGACTGGATGACACGCAAACACAATTGCCAGTCACTGGATATGTCGTAAGTGAAGTAAATGCATAGGCTATGAGGGGAGACTATGTCACTGGTTCATTCCTAAAGCAGTGCGTTTCAGGCGCGATCTTTGTCTGCATTGGTATCATATTGCATTGTTATCTTAAGTTCTTATTGGACACTTCAAAAAGAAAAATCGTTCCTTTGCATGCTGGCTGGACTTACTGCTTTGATCACATTTTAGGAGCTACATTGGTGTGGCAAAATGCCAACACCTGGCAGTACACTAGACTAGGTAAATTTCGATGGATGTTTACTTCATCAAAACCTCAAACTTCAACTGACCTTAGCACCATCAATACCATCCACACCTCGAGGCCCGTCCAGGCCCTTTATTCCTGCGATCCCCTTTTCTCCAGCCTGGCCTGCTCTTCCTTGGTCACCCTAGTAATGAGAGAAGTTAATAAATGCGGCATTTATTGGTACGGTAAGCACGTGTTATCTACCAAAATACATTTTCATGCTTCAGCAGTCAAATGAGAGATGCAGCCAGTGCCATCTGATGTTTGTGGTTGAAGATGTTACATTAAAAGAAAAAAGAGAGGATACAGAGCAATTTACGAGAAATTCACATACCATTGACTGTACCTACCCTCTTACCAGCAACTCCACGAAGGCCTTTTTCTCCTCCCATACCTGTGGCCCCAACCATACCCTGAGATAGAGAGAAAGAAAGAGAGATGGTAGTGGAAAAGCTGCTGATGACAAGAAGCAATGTTCAGGCTAAATCCTGATAAATTAAAGTCACAGCTATTAGTACTCAATAAGGTACAGAACCTTTACATACCAAAAATGAGATTTGTAGAAGCTTCCCTTGTTAAAATGTTGTTCACGTGGTTTTCCCTATGTGACTCCTACTGACCCCCTCAATGACCTTTGACCTCCACAAAAACAAGAGACTTCTTGTACTCAATAAGATGCATCCTCAGGTAACAATGAGATTTGTCCAAACTTCCCTTCTTGTGAAACTGTCTTCACAATTTTCACTATTTGACCCCAAATGACATTTGAACCCCAAAACATTGGACTCTTGTGCTTAATATCTTACCAAATATGACACATGACATATGTGTAAGTTTTCCCTCCTGAGATATTGTGTTTACAAAGTTTTCACTATCTGACACACCTACTGACCCCCAAACGACCAATGACTTCCACTCAAAGCAAAATGCTTCTTGACCCCCTATGCATCAAATATGACATCTGAACAACTTTCTATCTTGAGATATTATGTTTACAAAGTTTTCTTCATTATTTGATCCCCAAATGACCTTTGACTTCCATCAAAAACAATTGGCTTTTTGAACTCAATATTCTACAACCCACAAATCACACATGAGAACTATTGACCACTGTTGACCCCAACTGACATTTGACCTCCACAATAGATTTCTTGTACTCACTTCAAGTACACCCACATACCAAATATGAGATCTGTGCAAGTTTCCCTTCTTGGGATATATCATATTTACAGGATTTTCACAATTAGGCCTCTGTTGACCACAAATGACCTTTGACCTCCACAAAGAACAAGAGGCTTCTTGTACTCAATATGGTACATCCACATATCAAAAACGAGATTTTTACAAGCTTTTCTTCCAGAGATATCTTGTTTGACAGGTAGGCATCACAAACACATACAAGCACATATGGACTTTAATTTGGCAGCTGCATTCATGTTAGGCTCTGGTTGAATTAACAACAGTACAAAAAATCCTGTTGGTATGACGCCTGCCATTTGACAACTTACTACATGAAACTAAAAAGAAAAAACTTCAAATCAGTCTGAGAAGAAACTACCTCGCAATTTGCAATTTCAATAACAATAACAAGGCCACTATTCCAGTGTCTGTTAGAATATACCTGGGGGACTTCATACTCTTTTCATGCTTTTGCTGCATTTTATATTTTTTACCTTTGTGCCAATAGGACCTGCATCACCAGGATAACCTTTAGGTCCAGGTACCCCCTAGAAAGAGTGAGAGAAAACAAGAGCAGCAATGAAACGATAAAAGCGTTAAACAGGTCATAATGTCAGTGTGCGGTTGAGATTACGTATACACGACGCGCATACACAGCAGAGCAAATAGAGCCAATGCATGAGTACCTGATCTTTGCACATTTGTTACATTTAAAACCTTACACATACCTGCAGAGGTATAGCCAAACACCTTTCTGAAAACAGCTTCATAAGCAGTAAAGAAATTGCTGCGATCAAACCATTTTTAAATATGGGTGAGATGACTTTTATTTTCAACTTTTTCTTTGCTGCAACTTTCTACTGCCTGTTAATAGTCACATTCATCCATCGGCGAAAAGAAAAAAGTTGAGAACAAACATTGTAGCCGCAAAGGGTGGCCGTGGGTTTGAACAATAAATGTCACAGGTGTATTGTGTGAGTTGCACTAATTGGTTAATGTCCAGACACCACACTACAAGTCCTCATGCAAGTGAGAAAATTGTCAAACATTAAACAGGTAAAAACATAAACAGAATTGGATGTTACGAAAATCGAAGGTAGCCTACCAAAGAGCGAGATATGGCGAGGGGAATATCCAAGTGGCAATATTTGTGATTATGCGTAGGAAGTGACCCCTATAAATTAATATTCGAATCAACCGTGGAATGTTTATTTGTTGCTTACTCTAGAGCTACTTCATTACAGATACAGATTGTGGAATGGGTGTTGATAGTTTTGCAGGTAAAAACTGTCCTTGGAAACATGCTAGGATTTTCCTTGTGCAAGTCGGAGCACAGAGCTCGTAATTAAGCTACTGTAGGATAGATGCCCAGCTTTTAGTGAAGAGTGTCACGCACAGTTGTCACATTTATTGTAGGCCTATTGCATGTTCATTTCACCTTGACCCCCCGCCTCTGGGCACGGCAGGTCCCAGACAATGTGCTCAGACCCTTTGCGTGCTAGTTATAGGGCTACACATACGTCAGTGGGAAATTGGTGGATTTTTAACCATGTTCGCAGGAAATTTAGCAAGGTTTTCGAACGCTGCCCCTCACCATGTTGAAAGTTATGTAAATGTGTGAAAAACCCTAAATTATTAAATAATATTGTTTTTAGCACACTGCAGTCCTAGTCTATGTATTTTGATATTTAATTAAGACTTGCGGTGAAGTAAGTTGTATTACATAACCTTTTCTAAAAATCTGGCAAATCTGGCAGAATTTAAAAAAAAAAATCTGGATGGATGCAGGATTTGGAAAAATCCTCAAATCCTGACGTAATTCCAGCCAGATTTGAAATCTGGTACACAAATGCTATTTGCTTTTGTGATCTCAAAGAATTACTGCAACACTCTACTGGGTTCATCCTTCCCTTTAAACATTCCTGAAATTAGCCATCATCACACATACCATGGTCTGAAATTGTAGAACAGGGTGCAAAAAATCTCTTGACCCAAGATCTGCTTTTCAAGTAGATGACCTTATTTTGTGCACTATAGAAAGCCTGTCACTTCAGCAACATGGGGTGTATTTTTTCCACCGTGAAGGACTTACGGCATGTAGGTTCTCACTTTATCATAACAAAAAACATCAGCTACACATACTACTTTTCAGCTACTTTTCCATTTTTTCCTACACCCATTTCGGTTAACTTAACATTACTTCACATTATACCAGAAGTGGACACTGATTGACTGGCTCAGCTTTCCTGTTGTAGAAGATACAAGTCTTAGTTCAAGGATTCTAAAGGCTTTAGGAAAAGACAATTCAGAAACTGGAAACTCAGCACAGATGAGGCCAGCCATTTGGGGTAAAGGATGAATGATGGATCATCTTCCAACTATTTTACAACAAACCTGTGGGCCAGGTATTCCCTTGTTGTCGATAATGTCTGGGGGTTGAGTTGCTTCATCTTTATATGAAAGACCCTTTTGGCCTTTGGAACCCTAGAAGAAAAACAAAATAATTAAAAAAATAGTCTAACAAACACAAAATCATGAATCATTCAGTATAGCTTACAGCCAACATGGAATTACATGCCACTCTATTGACATCATTTGCATTTTTATGTTATGCTTTAATTCATCTGATGCTGATTCGGAGGAATGAAGTAGACCGTCCAAGGAGAAAATACTGGGGAAACTGATGCAGCAGAACAACAGTCCTACATTGTTGAAATCTCCATAGACTGAGGAATGGTCAAGTGCAATGTATCGCATCGTTGATGATCTCACTTAGATGGTCATAATACTCTTTAAAAGTATGTCAATTCTACTTCTTAAAAGTACGTCATTTAAAAAAGTTGAAAATGTTACACCATGGGTACATGCAACAAGCTCATGTTCTATGCAAGTGCTTCTCCTAAAAAATTCCAGTCGGGTTTCGCGTCGTTACTTTGCTTAAGATAGTGCTCAACCACCTACCCGCAATTTTCATTTTCAAGAATTTCTCACGTCAACAGACATCATGTTGCAGAGAGTAACTCTACAACAGGAGAAATGGGTTACTTTTCACACACCTTCAATACCTACAGCCCAAAAGTTAGACTCTATATCAACATTCTAGTCAACCTAGGTGTAACTGTACGTTCGATTGACAATTACCGTGAGCTGCAGTAACAAAGAGTATAAGAATGGGATAACAAAATGCCAAGTTTTCCCCATAGGAGTAAGGAATAAAATTAAAAGTAAGGAATAAACATTTTACATATACCACTGAATGAATCAGCTGGTCCACAGAGAATGGTTGCATTCACTTTGATATACATCACTTACACAGCTGGCCTCTATACTAGTCCTAAAGCACTATGTTTTCAACGATGGGCCTAATATGAAGCATGGAAGGACCTTTATCGTGCGTTTCACATACAATCACCGATCCCGAAGTACGTCACACAGTTGGTAAAAATACTTGCTACTTTGATTGACTACCACAAACACCGTGTCTAAAACCGCAGAACCCTCAGATCAGAGGCGGATCAAGATTTTAACAGCGACACCGAGTAAAACCGCATTCTCACGTTACTTGAACGAGAGGTAACAATGGGTAACCTTGAGTGCAGGGTACGTGAGACCACAGTAGAAGAGGCTAATTGTTACTGTCTTAATGGCATGAGTCATATCCCAAAAGAGAAATTTAGGACAGTTTGAGGGACAAAATGGGAGGAGTTTGACGCCAAGTTTGTGACTATTCAGGGCAACAGGTAGAGTTTGTTAATATTATTATCATCATTATCTCCATTAGATGGTCAACAAATGTGTTAAAGACAAAAATGTAAATTAACTCACTGGTTCCCCACGAGGTCCTCTAGGTCCATATACATCCTCTGCTTTAGGTCCTCTGTCTCCAAAGTCACCTTTGGCACCCTAGATGAGAGGAATGAAACATGACAAACAAATTTCACTTTGAGAAACACTGACAGGTTACACGGCAGTAGGCATAGTTCAAGTTTTTTCTTTTTTCATTAACCAATATAACATGTTTTAAACAGGGCAGTCAAAAAACACATGTACACAAATGTTTCACATTCCATCACACACAAATGCACACAAAAATAAACATACATTCCTATGTAACAACTATTCCAAACTCATTCTACCACACAATGTCATGAGTGAAGAACTGTAAAAATAATGACACGGAAGGAAGTCTTCCTCTTTCTCTCAAAGATTATGTCTCAACAAACACAAAAACTATCAATTATCAAGTGGAAACATCTTCTCTCAAAATGCCAGTTGCAGATGATAGTTACTGCGTTGTGAAACATTCCACGTCACAGGAAAATAGTGCCTTTTAACAAGGACAGACCTAATCTTCTTTAATGACCAATCTCTAGATACCACTAATTTAACGCCATTCTGGTATCTACTGTCGGAACATTAAAAAAGTGATAAAAAAAGTGAATGGCATCTTCTCAACAGTACTTACTTTTTCACCGTTAATTCCTCTAAGTCCCCGTGACCCTTCAGGTCCCTCTGCTCCTTTCTCTCCCTAAAGAGCAGCGGAAAAAAAAAAGAAGGAAATTTTCAGATTTGATTGCCATCAATGTAGCAGAGGTAGGGTTTGAAATTTTCTGTTTTATTCTTACAAAATTCTATGACTTTTCAAGAAATCCATGCAAATCCATTTTGACTATGGGCCAGTTATATTTAAGACATGAAAAGTTCAGAGCTTACATCAAAACCAGGTTGTCCCGAAGGTCCCTTATCTCCAGGATCGCCTCGCTGAGCTGGTACAAATCGAGCTGGTTCTCCTTTCACACCTTTGAGTCCTTTAAAACCCTGTTTGAAAAAAAATAAATAATTATTGAATGTTTACTAGTTTAAAGATGTTCAAGTAAAATGAAGTGCAGTGGAACTGCACCTAACTGAATCCAGCATGGACCATTCAAAAGAGAGCATTAAAGTAAAATTCCCTTTGAAAAACATATCGGCAGAAATAGCATACAGGTCCAAAGGGTCCGTCGTCACAGCACATCTACTATGAAACAAATGACCCTTACCCCTCATGAACCCCTTGGCCCTTGAGGAATTTTCTAGTCACAAGTGACCCATTGTTATTTGTTCCATAGGAATTTCCATAACAGTCACAGCACTATGGTCCAATATGCAGGTCTGCCAAGACTGGCCTTATGAAGGATCAAATGGGCTCTGTTGTTGACAATGTCACAAAACTGTAGATTCCTATACCAGCATGAATTTTGGATGTGAAGATTTCCCGACTATCTTCATTGCAGACCAGAATTAGTGACCTTTGGCACAAGGTTCTTGCACTGTGACACTGTGATGTGGCCTAATCTAGTTCAATCAAAATTTAATTTTTCTCATAACTTTGAATCACATTGCTAAAATTTTCTTCACCTTCCACTTTCCGTGAAGAGTTTGAAATTGAATTTCGGCCAAGTTTTAGTCTTTTAGTTTCTTGAGAAGGAAAAAGTCAACTTTTAAAAAGAGTTCACCGTTCTTCCTTTCATTGGCACCCAGATGAACATTTATTTAACATACATACTGTTCATACAATTGCACATAGAAAACATGCCATGACTATTTAAAGTGAAGACTATTGCATTCAGTCAAGACACAGCTGGCGCTGTCCACTCAGTGTTTGATTCAGGCTTACCTCTTGTCCAATCTCACCAAGCACTGGTTCACCTTGAGGTCCAGCATCACCCTGTAAAACAGAACCAAAATTCAAGAATAAAGAAAGGGTGGCCTAGGTGTTCACAGTACTTGATAAACACATACACACAAACAATGGGCTGTATATGAGTGACATAACACTCGTAGGTATCGTCTGTTGGACTCTGTCCATGCTCAAGTACTTACTTACTGTGGGGGACTTGCAATATAAGTGTAATAAATTAACACACTCAATTGATGTCCAAGCTTCTACGTTGAGGTACAATATATATCCTTCCATTTTTGCGGGGGAAGGAAAAAAAATATTCATCAGTGGGAGTTCATTGCATTTATCCTCTCTCAAAGCTAGTCAGCTTTTTCATGTGATGGAGTTTGTCCTTGAAGGACTCTGGTTCTCTTTTCATTTATTAAAATAAGCAGAATCAAATCCTCAGCACAGAGAAATCTACCAGCTTAAAATCACACACAAAAACATTGTGGATTCTACTTAACAAATTCCCCAACTTATGAGAATTTTTTTTTCAACTGGCTGCATGATACCCACCTGGACGATGAGGAAGAAATAAAGATGAAGCAAAACCTAAACACCTTCACCTCAAAGCTAATGCAAACATGAAGACAAGGTTATCAATATATTGCTAACACATGAAACACAAGAATATTTAGATGAAATTTCCATCAAATTAACCGTGTTAGCATAACGATCTTCAACAAGATAAGTCACACATAAGTGGAATCAGCATCCCCCATCTGCACTGCAGATGACAGAACCTACAGCCATCCTGAAATGACCTGGTTTGAGCAGAATCTTTGTCACTAATGAAAAGGAAACAACAAAACAAGCTGTTTGTTCCAAGAATTAAAGGCATATTTAACAAAACCACCCCCAAGTTCAAAGGGAGTTTGTACGTATGAGAACCTTACCATGGAGCCATTGCATCCGGGGATACCATCACGACCAGCCTGACCAGCTCCACCTGGTACGCCAGGTAATCCGTCAGTACCATCAAATCCTGGGATCCCTGGAATACCCTAGAATGTGACAAAGGTAAAATCTCAAGTTCTCTTTTCCCTAAAGTAGCTGCATGCCTACGTAGAAATAAGACCATACATATTACATCCAAAATTTTCAGTGGACCGAATCATCACAAAAACCCATACTTTTATAAACTGCATAACCAGGTAAACATGCTCTGTAGGCATTGTAAAGCATAGATGGATATGAAAAACAGACTTGTTAAAAGTGATGATAGATACCGCAGATCTAGCACACAGGATGTATTATTTGCTGCATTGGACAGGATTCATATCATAGGCATATACACTTACATCTTGCTTCATCAATGCATTAATTCATCATTGCTCAAAATGCTCTCAAAATTAATTCTTGCAAAGCAACTTCTAAGGCTAGTCTCACCCTTGTTTCCTTTGCTGGAAATATGTCAATGTGTTGCTCTATGCTTTTTGCCTCTGTATTGCCTATTATTCTAGCTAAATTTCCATCACTTCCCCAAGGAATCTTTGCAAGCAAGGGGTTGTGGGTATTACTATACAGTCATCATAGTTCAACAACCGCCTCTCCCCACCTACTTTCCTCTCTTCTTCACAGCATCTTGTAACCTCCTCACATAACAGACCTTTCTCCCCAGTTGTGCTATCCTCCTCCCTATACTTCAGTTCTCTCCTCTGCTCCTGTACTCTTATCCTCCTCTCCTGTCCTTTTCTCCCAGAACCTTTCCTATTGTCTTATCCTCCTCTTCTCTCCTATACATCTCAACCCTCTCCTATCTATCTCTCACACCTCTCTCTGCTTGTGTACTCCTATCCTTCCCTCCAATCCTTCATCCCTATATACTCCTACACTTCCATCCTTTTCTCTTATCCTCCTCTCCGGCTTCCAATAACAACACATTTATGATATTCCTAATATTCCTCCACCTATTGACTTACCACATAACACATTTGTTTTCTTTCCATATACCACATCCACCACCTTCTTCATAGCCCTTTTCATTCCTAAACTATCCACTAACCAATCATCCACCACCTTCTCCTTGATGTTCTTTTTCCATTCTGTACCTGACTCCTTACCACATCTTTTCCTTCATATCCCCTTTTGTTCCCTAACCTGTCCACTTACCACATCTTCACTTTGATATTCATTCTTCCTGTTCTGTCCACTTACCAACATCATCTTCTTTGCTACCTTTTGTTCCTGGTATGTCCACTTACCATATCACCATCTTCTCCTCTGAGTCCAGGTAAGCCTGAAACACCTTTTTCTCCCTTTTCTCCAGGTAGACCAGTTGGCCCTATATCACCAGTTGGTCCCACATCACCATCTGGACCAGGAAAACCTGTAGGGCCCTAAACAGAGTGAAACAATGTAAATAAAACAGAATCAAAGTGAGTGGAGAGTCGGAAAAGAATGATGTTACTCATCCCACTGCAGGGTGTGAAAATGTCACATAATACGGTAGATCAGCAATACGACAGGTGAATGTAAGGGAAAAGTGCAAAAATATGATACAGCACATACAATGCAACATAATGAGCAGCAATGCTTTGAATTGATCACTGTGACACAAGAAAGATTCAACATATATAATCAAATGATGATTTTAACATAAATTGTTACTGAGGAGCAATATCGCAGTTTAAAAGTTACAGAAGATATGGAACAATAGTTCAATGGGAGAATATTGGCAGTTTATTCTTCTCTAAAATATCTGCAAACGAAGTCAATATCATTCTCGAGATTTTGGTTCATAGGTACTTAAAATTAACTGGACAGCACTGTACTTTGGCAAATTAATGAAGTTCCAAAGAAGAACTGTACTGATGGTGTCGACAAAGTACTCTCTGTCAGGCACTTCAAACCAGTTCCTGCATGTCACGATGTCTCCCTTGTGCTGCAAAGCTGCTGACATAGATACACACCCTGTCCCCAAAATCTGAACGTGCGTGGGCAGACTCAAGACACAAATTCTCTCCTCCGGCATATAAATAGATTGATCAACTTTGCCCACTCAAATTTACTTAACACTTCTCACTTACCTGTCTCAACACAACAAACGCACATCAGGACGGCAGAATGGGAGGGAGCACCAGACGACTACAAAGGCAGTGTTGAAGGTTACAGGTGTGCTCCTGGCACAGTAAATAGAAGTGCATTTGTTGTGCTAAGACATGTAAGTCCGGTTGTTCATACAATGGCCAAACCAGACCTGTGAGTTTTAAGATTTCTGAACATGGCATCACAGGTAAGAATGCTTATTTCAGAGGTTCGCAAAGGGTGGGCCAACGTGATTGTTATCTGAATGATTTACAAGTGTTTAGAAATTGTTCAGTTGGTGACTGAAGGAAAGATCTATCCTCATCGACAAAGCTCTGAGAGTCTAATATATCAAAAATAAAAGTCTGCTGAAATCCAACAACTTTTTAAAAGTGATATTGACATTATGGGGCTGTGAACAGGAGTGGACTCCAAAGGATGACTTAATAACAAAGGGGAAACAACCAAACATGTGATGCCAGTTTTATTACAGTGAAACTACAACCAGATCACCATTTTCACTGAGAAATAATGACATTTATATCAAGGAATCTCAGTGCTTGTTTATATTTGCATCACATCTGTGACCTGTTGTAGATTGGTCATGTCTTCTTGCTTATCTGGTTAAAAAGAGTGGGGGGGGGAATGTTCCAACTTGCTTGAAGAAGAATACAGGTAGTTGTGATCTGTGAGCTATAGACTTTTTGTAAGTTGAAAAAATTAACTTCATTATTTTTCATCCTTGCCAACAATCTCCCTATGATATTGACACGAAAATTGATAATTAATTGAATAATTGTGATCTACTTCTACTGAATTCCTTGCTCTTGTAATTGATGGTCACATGAACTGGAAGGGCAAATATTTATAAAGTAAAAGTAATATGTGGGAAAAAATTTTTTATCCCTGAACATACTTTCTTTTCAGTCTGCAAAACTTAAATACTTCATCATTTACATTATTGTACTTTATCATGGGCCAACTCTTGCTCATAATGTAGGCATTCTTTTTTTACATGCAAAAAAAAAAAACTCTGAGAATACTGTGTATTACCTGGTGTGCTGATCACACTTTCCTTTTTTTCGGGGTAAAGCTATGGTAATGGCAATTTTAGCATCCACCATTATCAGTCAAGAATCTTTACAAATGGAAGCAAATATGTTTCCATCACAGTTCTCTTTTTTCACACCAGCTTCCAACATTAATCAGTACTTACAAAACACGACAAGAAACCAATCTATACCATCCGCGTACCTGTTCTGCCTTCACAAATTCCACCATAAAATATAATAGTCCTAGATTCTGAGACAGGGGTTGGTGGTCATAGGACCGTTGTATTTTGGTACTGTTGTCATACTTGGTTTACTTTGACGTACTTTGTAGTGTCTGTGTTTTGGTGGTCTGGCCATTGATATAGCATTGCTTCTGCCAGGTCCCCTCCACTTTGTGTCTCTGTCAATTCTTTCAAATGTTTTCATTATAAATCTCACCTTGTTAATGTACAAATAAGAAGTCTTTAGTTTAATAAAGTTTATGAAGTTTGATTTCAGTACTTTGACCTAAAGATTTCTATCACATGGCATAAATGACAGTTCATTGATTCAAATTTCCCTGTCCCACTTTCACAACTTGGCAAACTATGCATGATTACAGAGGTATTCCTAATTACAAAGGTAACAATTATCATCAAAACCAAAAAGGGATATCCACTTTATGAAAAAGAATGAGTGTTCAGTTTGATACACTGACCATCCCTTGGAGGATAATATAAATCCTTTTCTTCAAATCAATTTTCAAGACTCAAATGAAGTTAAGTTTTTCTAAAATCAGCATTTACAGTACAGGTCTCCCTTATGTTTAAGATACATAGGGGTATCTGCCACCTTTCTTTACTAAATGATCC
>VJOZ01001808.1:203-12935 GCA_009801055.1 Stichopus horrens | reverse complement strand
CATGTACGGTACTTACCCCCCTTTCTTAGTAACAGTGATGTTTTGTTTAATTTAGTACAACTCACTCTTGAGTAACGCTGTAGCACCATGCTATGCTCTCGATGTGCCTCGAATATCTTTCACTTCTGAGCAGTTCAGTGTGTTTATTCTGTTTAACCCCCAAAATAAAAGACACTTTTTGTGTCTTGTTGGTGTACAAACCTCTCTGCATTGTAGTTTGGTTTTATGCAAGTGTTTATGAAACATCATTGTGAACATAGTAGCATTTGCCTGATGGTTGTACAGTGTTCCATTTGACTATCTGTCCATAACCTTTCATCAACCGACTCCATACTGCCCACTGTGCATTAGACCATTGTCGTCTTTTGCCGTCCTACTGACATTATCATAATTGTTGGTGTACATATCTGTCCTACCAACCTACCCTAACTCGTGACGAGAGAATTTCTCTCCTGAGGTGTCTTGAGAGTATAAAATACATAACCAACAATCTGCGCAGATATGTGCACATGAGTCTTCATTCTTGCCAAAGGTTCCTCTAACTATCCAAACTTTTTGTTTTCTTCACCCCCTCACTCACTTGCCTCAACACAACGAATGCACTCCCATCTACTGCATCAAGAATACTGGTAACCTTTAAAACCGCCTCTGCATGGGGTCGTCCAGTCTAATACTGGATTAGTGGCTCCTTACTTCGTGTGTTTGTATTTGTCGCAGATCGTGTCATATTCACATGCCAGTCTGTAGACCTCCGTGTGTAGAAGTCCAGTCTTATTTGATCACCTACATTTGTCATTCTTTCCTTTTCATCTCCAGCTTGCTGAGGAATTTCAAGAGAAAGTGAGTTCATGTTGAGATGCCTCCTTCAGACTCTTTTGGTGAAGGTACCTGTTGCTACGGATACTCGTACACTTGACGACGGTCCTACCATCAAAGGCTGCTGGGAATCATTTTCCATTTCTCTTGTACTAGGTAAAATGCCCATGTCATTCTTTGACGTATTAAATCTGGGACCTTATATGTCATAGATTATGCTGGTCATTAGTGTGATATATGCATTGTTTTCAGATAATGTACATGTGTAACAGGGCAATTTTTACTCAGACCTGTTGGCTGTATCGTTAACATTGGCATATCTTCCGTACCGTATGATTTGTGTGGAGGGATGGTACTGTGAACACTGGCCTACACCTACTCATTAAAAGGGCCACCCACTTTTTGCAATAAAAAGAACAAAATTACATTTTTTAACTTTTTTGGGCCTGTTGTTTTCATGGTCTCGCAACTTGATTGAATTTTGGGCGTGTAACGGGGCACCAGTGTACAAGAAAACACTACATATTGTTTTAATTAGTGTTTTCATCGATTCTTAATACTAGGAATCACGTAAATGATTTTTCATACCTGTTGCATCCGGGTACCCGATCAAAATGTTGACTTTGTTTACGTTGTTATTTCCATAGTACTGTACGTCACATTTGTGTGGAGAAATCTTACCAGTACACCACATACACAGTTTGTCTACACCATCTCATGAATAGAACCACCTACTTGAGAAAGAGAAAAAAATTCCATTTTGAGCTTTGTGTCGTGTATGGTAGATGAGATTTGGCAATCTGGCACAGTGTACATACAGTACAGCTCAGAATAAAATGGACGTTAGTAGCGTTAAGCGTTAGAAATTTTTGTTAGAAAATAGAATTCCTTCCGATGCGAGTCTAACGCTAGTAATGATCACAATAGTCTTGCTACTATCGCTAGAGGGCTGCTGTACTGTTAGTAACACTAGGATCGTTAATTGCAGTAAACTTCTGCTCTTCCTAACGCTGCTAGCGTTAACTGTGTTACACCGACTTAAATTTTGTAACGTCGACTTAAGCTTTGGTTTGTACACTTGCTAGTGCATGCAGTAGTAAGTTCGGGCCTATACTCGCATTCTACGATGTGATGGTTTTACGGCCATCATTAGCACGCAAGTGTCCAAAAGTGTAACAGGTTAAAATCTTAATCGGCCAGCGGTTAGTAAACATCTTTCTACGTACAGAAGCTGAGCGTTGTCACTGACTTAGTGCAGTGTACAGTGGTTGTGTCATTTTTCACTTTAAGAAGGAATCAGGTAGTAATGTTGGATCCAGTCAGTAAAATGCCATCCAGGTACCTGGGTTACTTGTGAAAAACACTGGTTTCATAAATCTCATTGCCAAAGTGATTAAATGAAAGAATATATATCCTAATGGATTAGGTACTGATAAATGTAGTGCTAAATACATTTGTAGGAAAATGTAGCATATACACTGGTGTTCAATTTTTCTGAACATGAAAAAGTGGAATGTTGGCGTCCAACATGGCATTCTCCCATTAGGTTTCAGTTAAAGTTTTGGTTCTTTTTTTCGTCCATAGTGTAATTTGAATTTGGTTCAGTATCATGTAAAATATCAATGTTTTTTTTTCACCCCGATTTTATCCTCTTACCATTATTCTTTTGTTAAAAGTTAAAAAAAAAATTTGAGTGGTAGATGAAATGTGTGGTGGTTGACTGGTATCAATGTCAAATTTGTTTTTTCTTCTCTTTCCTCCAGGTTTTCATCAAAACATAATCTCCATGCCCATGTACAATCAGCCGAAAAACCGTTGAGCAAAACGTAGCAGTCAGTATCACCAAAGCAGTTGAAAAGATGCAGTGATTAAGATAAAGTGATGGAGGGTGTGATCCCAGTAATTGTTTTGTCTAATTAATTATAATGTAAACCTATTAATGTGCCAAACATTTCGCAGAATCGTACTGTAGTCAGGAGGGAGAGCCGGATGTGGGCTTCCTGGTCACAATTTCTATCTTAACATCACACTTCATAGCATTTGCTGACTTTTGCCTGTATTTTTAATAAGATTCAGTGTTTTTTGATGTTGAGTCTCCTGAGTTGCCAAAATATTTCATAACTCAGTACTTACTTAAAACTAGTCGAATATCTTACAACGGAGACAAATTCTAATACCAAAGTTTTAAATGAGTGAAAGCACATTTTCAAAACAAGCTGACAAGGTGAGACTTCGTTTTCATTGCTTCAATTTTTTCATTCCTGGTATATTAAAATTAAATATTAAAACAGTTGTTTCCAGATTGTTTCTTGAAGGTTGCTTCCACTAGATTACAGTACCCTTCAAAATCCATCTTCCTTTGCCAAACTAACACTGTTCTTTCAGTCCCAAAGCTTAGCTTAGTCAACAAGTCATCTGCTTCTTGGAAGTCTTAATTTTGTCAATTCCATAAATCGTATCACAAAAGAAACATATCGTGGGCAATATTGCAATGCTTTTTTTATGATAAAATGGGTAAAAAATTTAGATGAAAAAACTTATTTGAAAGTAACATGAAGGATTCAACCGAAGTCTCATTTTAGACCTAAACATTCTAAGCAGCAAGGTACTCAGTTTTGGACTTTTTGCCAGCATGAGCCGCACCAGCTCGCTGTTCTTCTTACTTCTCATTTTGCTAGTCTTTCTGCTTTATTTTTACGAAACCAATTCTGTCAGGAAGCTGACAAAGCTTCGTTCGAGACAAAAATCCATCATGTCATCCTCTTCAAGTGTGGGTTGGAAGTCTCTAGAGTCCTCTTCTTCCATTCAGGAGCAGGACAGCTCACTCAGTTCTCTTAAGGATAGCGACACAAATAGCAGCAATTTGGTAGCTGGTCCAGTTCAGGTAATCATTTTGGCCCGTATGAGGACCGGTTCCACTCTCTGTGGGGAAATCCTAAATCAGAATCCAGACATGTTTTTCATTTTTGAGCCGCTGCACACTCTGAAAGGACTGCGCTTCATGCTGGACTCACGGTTCACCCTCAAGAACTACAGGGAAGAATGCACAAACTTGCTTAGGAAGTTATACAGATGTAAGTTCCCGAGGATGTTCATTGAATCATTTTCAAGGTGGGGCATCGGGAAGGGGAAGAGCAAATCTTTGACTTCACTCTGTCGAAGGACGGATGGTTGCAAGAAAGCTTCTCCCAGCCAGTTCGAAAGCAGGTGTTCGTTGTCGGGTCACGTTGCCACAAAGACGATAAGGGCAGACATCAAGATGGTGAGGCCGCTGATCAAAGTTCACAACGTTAACCTCAAAATCATTCATCTCATTCGTGATCCTAGGGGAACGGCGAGTTCTAGGCAGTCTTACTACTCTCCGAAGTCAAGAGACCGTTCCAAGACCTACAAGAAGAGCCTTCAGGAGCTGGGTTTGCTGTCAACATCACCTAGTGCCAAGAAGAATACCATACCCATGCTCTGTGACTGGATGAAAGAAACTTTGAACGATGTCCTTGACAGACCACCGTGGACGAGAGACCATTACAGGTTGGTGCGGTACGAAGACCTCGCCCGCGAACCGATGCGGCTCAGCAGAGCCATCTACGATTTCATTGGCCTGGAGATGCCGCCAGTGGTGTCCCAGTGGATACAGAACAATACAGAGAGCAACAATGACAGAAGCAACCGTCAGTTCAGCACACACAAGAACTCCTCCCAGGCTGCGACGTCCTGGAGGGGGAAGCTCCCCCTGAAGGACGTCTTGGCTGTCCAGGATATTTGTGGAGAAGTGATGTCACAATTGGGATACAGGCAAGTTCACTCCCAAGAGGAGTTGGACAACGTCTCCATACCTGTCGTTGAACCCCTCAGCCTTGGTAAAGATATCATGATTTTGTAGCACAGTACTATGTCAGGGACATTGAAGGGAAATTCATCTTGTGGAAAGAAACAAATTCTGACCTCTGGAATGAGAAGGGGGAAAAGGTTTAGAACGCCATCATACAATAGCAGAAATTTCATCTTGTGCATATTCATTGAAGCCATCTTTAAAAGTCAGTCATACCTCATAAATATTCATTAATGTGTGACATAATTACGATGGCATCTTGCAACCCCAAGTTTGCATCTTCTGCTTCTCTCAAATGGTCTACCTGCATCTTTGATGCACATATGTCTACATCCAGCTGGTCTACAATTTTGCAGAGAATGGTACATATTACCAGGTTAGTCTCCTCTATGTCAGCTGAGATATGTCAGATGTCTACTATATTTTTTTTGCGATGAAGAGAAGACATAACCAGGAAAACAGTGTCACTGCATTGTTTGAGGAATTCTCATAATTTGATTGGTTGTAGGGTGACCGTGGAAAAATGTGAAACCTTAATTTTAAGCAAGACACGTCTGTTCTCCTGCACGATTTTATGTGATCTCACATTAGACGTTTGCAAATGCTTTACTCATCTTGAGCATAGGTAGTGTAAGATCATTTTTGATTCAGTAAGTGGTGAAAGTGGCAGAGGAGTGAGGAGGGGGTAATTTTATAATGTCCTCTTCTGATAGAAAGCTCTGCAGATTTTTAAATACCATGTTGGCACTATCTGCCATAGCTACAGGCACATGAGCATAGTCTTCACACTTGAATTCAGCTGATAGTTGGGCTGGTGCATGAAACGCTGTGCTTAAGTTGTGGTTTTCTGCCAAACAAATGAAGACAGGATGCTTTAGACTATAAAGTACTTTACTTTGAACATATTTTCCTGAATTAATGGAATGTATTGGTCTTCATCCAGTGGAAACAGTTTTAGTGTGATATATCAACTCGATGTCCAGTTCTTGCTTCGTTGACAAACAGGAGACTCTCAGTTTCCTTGAATAATGATAAAACCCTGTAGAGATATGTTTGTGCTTAATCTGGACACATGTCAAAAAAATATTCATCTTTGGTATTCTAAGTCACTAAAATTGTCATGGTGGCTCGAATATGATTTTTTTTTCTTGTAACCATTTTCTTTCACTTAGTT
Source organism: Stichopus horrens (assembly GCA_009801055.1). NCBI lineage: Eukaryota > Metazoa > Echinodermata > Holothuroidea > Aspidochirotida > Stichopodidae > Stichopus > Stichopus horrens. The sequence continues at coordinate 7,113 of VJOZ01001808.1, read as the reverse complement.
TTGGTAGCATGGTTTATTTTTCACGTTTTAAGCCTGAAACGCCCCCAGTCAGATTTGAAAGGTGTTGTGTGCTTTCGCCGGTATCTCCATGTTGTCTGTTGTTCACACTAGTTTTATAAACCAATGGTTGTGAATTGTGTCATTGAAAAGTCTATTCTCTCGAAATGGTCTAAAGAGAAGATAAGATGAAAAACTGTTATAAACCTCCTTTCCACCCTGACCCCAAAAAAGAAATCCGTGTTATAAACTCTCATTTATTACTTGTTCACAATAGCAAAGTGACAGAAGAAATGAAAAATGAATTTTTAGTGGTGCTGTAGTGATAAGGACAAGTTTTAAGAAACCTAATTATGGTCACCAAACTTTGTACAGGTCATCTTCAACAAGACCAGAGGCAAAGCGAAAGGCTACGGAGCAAGCACAAGAACAGAGGAGGAGCACAAGAGGCTGTTAGATTGCATCGAAGGATAAAAAAGATGTCAAATCCACACCTCTTCTGTTTAATCCTTAGTCAATGTCAAGGTTTCCATCCAGAACTTGTGAAAGCTCACACAAATACGTCAGTACTAAAAGGAATGTACCAAATTAAACCGATGTAGCTTCAGTACATTCAGGAGTTGAAGTGGCTCCTTCAGTCTGTCATAGAAATTGAGGTGTACGGTTGGTTGATTTGAGGATTAAATGCTCAGAAATGTAATGGAAAGATGTTTTCAGAACTATCACCTAACACTTTATAAAGATATTATGTCTATTTTATTCATTTTCTTTCTTTATTGCAAGTTGTAAAGAGTCAAAATATTGTTCATATTTTTGTGTCGTATGAAACTTTAGGTGCTCATTTTCCACTGTCAGCTAAAAGAATTTGTGTAGACAAGTAGAATATTGTGAAGGAATTATGCAGTATTTTGTTACTGTAAACGTCCATTTTTCCAAATGATGTACTTAGTGGTACTTAAAAGGAAAGTTCACTTGAATCCCCGGTTCAGGCCCTCACAAAATGCCTTGTCCCTTTCCAAGACGTGGCATTGCATTCCAACATTTTTCTGGTCTGTAGATGGGCATATGCTGCAGTTGCATGCATAGAGGATGTGATATAACCTATTAAAATGGAATATGGAATATCGCAGACAGAAAACTGAGCTTTTAAAGAACAGAATCAATTTGGTCTCAATATATGGTGGAATAGACACATGGCAAGAAGGCAAACCTTGAATCTAGTGATTCTAGGAAATCTTGAGATTGGTATGTCAAATATTGTTTGTCAGTTTGAGTTACTCTGAGATTTATAGCCCAGATTGGTAGCACACCAGGAAAGAAAATCTTGAAACGTTTTTTTTGAGGAGGAGGAGGAGGAGGACTCACAGTGTGTTGAAAGAGAAACAAAGTACCTGAAGAAGAGATGATATATGAAGCGCAAGTATGAAAGATCATACTGCGTAGTCTGGTGAGATCTGAGGGTGAGAGGTTAGCTTGGTGGTTAGAGTGTCCATCTTGCGTTCTTTGGATCCCTGGATCCGAATCCCATCGGAACCACTTGGAAAATTTCTTGGGATTCAAATTTGGCTTGTCCAGTGAAGCTGTTTGCATTGGTGCTGAGGGTGGTATTTCGGGACCCTGCTGTCCAGTTAAGGTCTTATCCACTGCAAGTTGTTCAGGACAGCAGATGGACTGCTGAACTGGGCCGGTTGTGGACCACATGGTTTAGGGCCCTTGATGAACCTTTATGGGCTTCCTGATCCTCAAACTTTCAAATTAGATATTTCAACTAGGAGGTGGTACCTGAATTATCACAGTTGATTTTAGCAATCCTATGATATGTTGCTTCTTCAGAGAACATCCGTCAGCTCCTGTGTCATGAAATGATGCGTGGCAGAAACATTCAGCATCGCCTGAGATGCGAAGGGGGACCTCCTATAGCAGTGCATGTTTGGGCACATACTGTATTTTACGTGGAACAAGTAAAGGTCTGTTGAGTTTCTGACCCTCTCATACTCAGCATTATCACAAATACGATTTAGCCCGGAGTCAAAAGTACTCTTTTGATGATACCCTTCTGTTACGAAGGGTTCGTTAAATCGTTTAACGGACTTGTGGAGGAAAAGCTGTCCTGATTTGTCAAAGGGATTGTATATACTTGCTGCAAACATTTTATGGCATCAAGATGAGAAGTTTAAGTTGCATAGATTGATAGACTCTTGAATTCAAGACTTTGTGATGTTGCAGAGCGTCTTCACCTTATTCAAGCATTCATTGTTTTACAAAGAGATTGAGTCCAGTAGTTAAAGAATCATTACACACTTTTTGTCCATTGTCGTCTTCGATGTTCTTCCAGAGGGTGCTTTAAATGTGAACTGCTATGAAATATGGCTTAAATGAGGTAAAGATGTTTGATGATCAAGTTAACATCAGAGTATCCCATAAATGTGTAGCATGCACACTTAAACCATCATTTTCCATTCTGCATTACTTGACAGTTTTATGAATGCATAAAATGTCTTTGCATACTTTTTCTTTTATAATTACTGTATATTTATTTGCTGTTAGCTATTTGTGCAGTAGCTTGTGCAATTCAGCCACGTTCCAACGGTCAGGTTGTAACAAAGTTTCGGGGGAAAAAAGTATGTCTTGTTTTGTCCTGTGTAGCAACAAATTTGTAACAGATAACTACCACCTCAGATCTTCATTCGTCATTGTTTGTCTATGTTTAACACGTCCCCGGGTCAGATTTGCTGCTACTCTTGTTCATTCGTTGCTTTTTTTTGAGAAGTTTTGTTGCACCTTTAATGTTTTCCACACATCCATCCCTTGAACAAATACTATTCCACCTGATCTAGGCATTTTTAAGACATTTTCTGAGTGTAAATGTCGCTCCATATTGAATTCTGTTTTACATTGAGACATGTATAGTAGGGTTCACACGTTTGTGAACGTTCTTCTTTCAAGTAATGGTCTTGCATTTTTGCATTGTCTGTGAGTTTATTTTTGTTAGAAACCTGTTTTGTAAATAAAAATAAGTCTATGTTCTATCCTTATGTTTTATATATATTTTGTTACGTAAGTCTCAGTCTGAAATTCTATGTGATAGAATATTTAATGTGTGTCTGTTTCTTGGAAATAAATTGCTTTCATTGATAGAATGTTGTGATTTCAGTTTTCTCTGATTTGTGAAAGTTTTGAACTCTTGATTTGATGTTAGCTCATCAGACCAGTATTTCCAGTCAATTTCAGTTGGGCCCTTGGATATGAAAGCAGTGGAGTGTAGGCCTCTATCAGCATTTTTGTGGGCTTCATAAAGCGAAGACAAACAACATAGATAGGTACAGTGAATCTTGTCCAAGAAACATGCTGTAGCAACTTTGGAATTGTGATCTTAGGGCTGCAAGTGAACTTTGGGCCCTGTCATAGTGGTTTCTAACCTGAGCCGAATGCTCTGGCTCATTACTCTTCAGATTACTCTTCGCCAGACGTCGCAGAATGTTCCCCTCGCCAGTAGCAATAAGTTCAACCATTCACGATGAGGATAGGTTTAAAAAGTTCATGCCATTGATGGCCGATGATGACAATTTTTTGGACTTTCAAGAATGGCATGTTGTGACAGCATAATGTCCCTCCTGTAATGGTCACATGGTGGATGGTACTAATCATCGATTCTGTGTTCATCTATTCTGTGTTTCTGCATTGAATCTGTGGGTCTGAGGAAAGCTACTTCTAAAAACTTTTCACTGTTTTAAAAGATTAAAATTCTTCGTTAATGATTTTTTTCATCTTTCAACCAACAATGAATCATCCTCATGTTGTTCCCAAGGTATTCCTTGCTTTATTCCTACCACGGGAAACACCGAACTGTAAAACTGATCATGGATATCACTTTGAAGACCTGTTAGAAAGAGAAAATTATCAAGCTAGTTAATAATGCAGGAAGGCTACCCTAACAGAAGCCCAACATGCTAATTCTTCACTTGTACNNTCCTCCATAAAATTTGTACCAAATTGGCATCACAATAGAGATGCAGTCATCATCCTTGATGGGGTGGAGGGGGGAATGTTGCCACTTCCTCTGTAAAATTAAGATCTTTTCAATGTTTTTACTTGCCCCAGATCAATGGATACATTTAGGTGCCATTAAACTGCTGAGATTTATCAGTGCATATGGTAACACATATATTACGAAAATGTCAGGCTGTTTGTTTGAACCAATTAGCAACAAAACCGTTCATGAATTAGCAATATGGACATTTCCCTGAAAAAGTGTTTCATGTGACAGCAAATTCCTTCATTGTACACCAAATGAAAACTTGAACAATTTGAGGTAATTGTGACAAATTTCACTCATTTGAAGTAACCATTTCAACAGTTTGCCCCATTTTATTCAAATCGGTCCAAAAGCCTCAAAATGTAAAAATTTTTCAACAACGTAGGTACTGTATCTAGTTATGTTAGAGGGGTTCTCAGTTTCCTTCCGAATGTCAAATTGGTGACTCTCATGATGAAGTGAACGAAGAGTGTGGTCTTTCTCATTCCTTGTTCTGCTGTCAGGGAGTCAACGTGGTACTTGGGGAGATCACGGTTGCCAGAGGATAAAGCAAAAGAAATGATGGAGGTGGTTGGCAGGTTTTAAATAAATTTTCAAACTTTACTTAGTTTCTCTGAAAATATAACTTTTGATACTTGACTTACAAAATAGGGGAAGAAAGAACGAACACATGTAGAATAGAGCAAAGACTTAAGTTTGCACAGTGAATAAGCACATTTCAATGGATGTCAATATTGTGTTAAGAAATGTTCACACAGATCCAAGAATTCAATTTGAATTTTTCAGTTTCATCTTTTTATCTGCACAAATGTCTCTGAAAGTTTTCTCTCTGAAGAAACTTGTTCACATAAAAGACTTGATTTTTATGTTTAGTATGCTTCACTTGTAGGTTTTCTTTTTTCCTTCTTTGAAGGTTATATTTCTTGGCAGATACAAAGATTACTAAAAAAAGAATCAAAGAATTAGGAAATAAATAGTTGAAGTGGATCAGATAAGCTGAAGGAAAATGTGCAGCTGATGAAAGTAGTGCATTAAACAGTTCGCTCCAATAAAACAAAACTTTTTATTCAACCGACTCCCAAGTGATCTGTATCAGTTCAGGTATGGCCCAAGACTGAGCCAAAGAATAAACAGGGCACCTATAGGCTTTTGGAAAACTTGCGATTGACCAATGTCTTTGAGGAAAAAACCCAAAAAAAGGTTACAATCAGTTCCAGCTGCCTATATTTAAATTGTTATATGTAGATCAATCACATGCAAGCAGACAAGAGTTTTCTATGCTATCACACCTTCACTTCTAGTGTGGTACAAACATGGCCACTGATTCTTTTCTTGGTTTCAGATGGCATGTAGCTAGGCTGTTCCCACTGTACATGTGGCTCTGGATTGTCCACGTTCAGTGTAAATCAGAATCATGGGTGTGAAGGTCATTACCCACTGTACAGCTGGCAAATACTGTCACAGGGTTTTCAGTCATAATTACTTGAGGCGTTCCATGTCGCCAGGATATGACTTCTCAAAATCTAGGAGCTACATATTCAACGTCTGACCCTCTAACATAGCACCTTTGACCTCCTGCTGGGCCAACCAAGCAGATGGACCAACCATGCAGTACTGCCCATAAGGTGTCCTGGTTTACAAAGTGTGGATGGCAACTCTCTCAAATTGGTCCCACTCACCCCATATTTTAGGACTGGGCATTGGCTATCCTTTAACCACATCGTGGGTGATGGACTTTTCCAGCAATGTAACTTTTTTTCACCACCAGGAATCACAGATGTTGAAGGGTTGAAATGGCCCTTCCATCGGAACATACATGGCCAACTGGTTGATGACATATCCTGTTTTAGATAAAGGGTTGAGACGTTACCCCTTACTTTCCTGATTCCATATGATGTGTAAATCATATATTGGTGACTTTACAAAATGAGGCTCTTCACTTGTTCTGGAGTTCTCAAAGTGATGCTACTCGGGTCCTCGTATTGATTGATGGGATCGTGGATGGCTTTGTGCATTAACTCGTAAGCTCCAAGTATGAGTCCCATTGCTCGTTGGTGGATCTTCTCCCTAAAAAGACCAAAGAAGGAAAGAAGCAGATGAGTAGATACAATGCAGAGGCGAACAGTAAATGAGAATGTTTCACGTAAACAGAATTAAACAGAACTACTAACAGTTGAACCAAATTACCCTCATCTCCAAAACAAAAATTGTTACAGAATTATATAATGCTTTGTCTGACTGTACAGTTGCATCCATCTACGCCACCCCCTTTCCTTCTACCTTTATGAGGAACGAACAGACTTTCCGGGGAATGTCTTGATGGAGGAATCAAACTTACCGTACAGCTGTGCTTTGGATGAAGTCACACTGGGGTAGAGTATAGTTATCTGGTGTTGACAAAAAGCTGTCAAAATGATTCTGGGTGGGAAGATAGGACAAACAATACTCAAAGGTTAGTCAACACAGATAAATATAATAAATATATGGAAATTGTTTTCATCCCACCATTTCATGTGAGATAATAAAGTACAAATGTGAAAAACAAATATTGAACATACATAAATTACTCCATATTCTTCATCTACTACAAAAGGATAGGTAGGGATTTGAGAAAACTCAACATAGTTAGTGCAATCTTCCTCCATATGTGCATGCACCAATGTGACTGCATAGACATGTGCATTCATAGACATGAACATGCATAAAAATGAGCACACTTGAAGGTGCATACGAATCCTTAGTTTTGTTTTCTTAGGTTTCACATTCATGTCTTGAGACATGCATATCATACCTGATGTACCTGACAAGGCTCGCTTACGGTCAGAGAGGTTATACGATATAAGTCTTAAGACTAGTCAAAATGCATGATACCATGTT
>VJOZ01001787.1:0-10169 GCA_009801055.1 Stichopus horrens | reverse complement strand
TTACGTTCAAAAGGAATATCATTGAATAAGCTAAATGATCGTTGGTAACTACATGCATGAAAATCTAGCAAAATTAATGCAACCGATGGTTATCTCAAGGACACCACTGATGTCACGTGCAATGGATGCTGCTGTCCCCTCCCCTGCCAGCAACGGTTTTTCGGGGAGAAGGGGGCGAAGAGTGATAGAGTGTATGCGAAACCTGGAAAGGCGAAAATTTCGGCGTCTGAGAGGCATTCTTATCCAATTATTTGCTGGGGAGCGCCGCAACACCCTGGTGATGATGGTGCTCCAGTAGTAGTTTTCCGGCAATTTTCGCCATCATGTTGGTGATGACGGGCACCACTTAAGATTCCCCTCCCCACCATAGGAAGGCTGCATCCACCCAGGCAGTGATTGATTGCCCTATTTTGATTGCATCTGAGAGTACTCGCTTCGGAATTTCCTTCCATCATTCTTTATTTTGCTGCATAAAGCTAACAAATCCCACTTCCAAGTTTTCATTTCACTTGTTCGTATTAAACAAAATTCTGGCTTCTGATTACCTGGATATGAAATGCGTAGAGTGAATGGCCACACTACGCCCTACACTGAAGGCTATGTAAGTTGACAGCTACTTTATCTTAAATGTTACTTCTCTTACAACACCCGTTGGCATGAGAGAACAATGAAAAGACCAAGTCTTTTACTGATCATGGTCCACATGGCCGGTGATACTTACCAAACCCCCCTAAGTTTGTAGTGACAATTTGGTAAAGTGTCCTTATTACTCATGTGATTTTTTTCAGTGTATTTTTGGACATTTGCTCCCCCTCCCCACCTCATCAGTGAAGTGTTGTCAGTCGCATTGGTCGTAATGGACATTAAGTGACTAAATTTTGTAACAACGATGTTCTCTCCAAAAGAAGATTTGTTGCCCCATGGTATTTCATTTGTACTCCGACTTATTAGTTGTTTGATAGTGAATTAAAATTGCTTAATAATTTCTAATGCATTTTAGACTCCTTCGCCAATCTAAACGGTACATACATCAGAATGAAAATAAAGACACTGAGAATATTTGGAAGTGTCAACTGTGAAGTACTAATTTATTTTTACCTTGTCTTCAACTACCTTTATTTTCCCTTCACATTGCAAACACATCTTATCTTCGAGTCTGTGTGTAATTTTCAAGACGTTAACGGTTGGACAATTGCTTCTCAAATAAGATTTATCAAGATTCCATTCTGCTTCGATGGTGTCCTTCGATGGTGTCCCTCGATGGTGTCCTTCGATGATGTCCTTCGATGGTGTCCTTTGATGGTGTCCTTCATATGTATCTGGACCATGCATTTTGACACACAAAGGCCAGTGGTTACTAGTCAGCAGGGCTGTGTCCCACCCCACTACCACAATTCCTCTTCAAATTCCCATTCTTCAACCTTCCTGGTGGACAAACCTTTTCCTTGTAGGACCAACAAATACTGATTGAGGCAGGATGGTAACAAAAGATCCCCTCTTCTGGCGCACAAACCTCTAGAAGAGGTGCAAGGTGCTCACCACCTGTGAGCTCAACGACCAATGAACAATGAAACATGTAATTAAGAAAAGGAAAGAACAAAGGGCAAATTTTCTCCCCTTCAGAGTTTTCCCACATCTGGAATCCACAAATACTATCATGGAATAATAGATAGTTACATAAAAAGAACGAAAGATTTTCTGGCATCTTGTAATGTCTGCTACCTTGTATCTCGTTGTCTTCAGTGTCAGTAATTTACATACTAACTACAGTATATTGTACCTACATCTTTTATCATATAGTGAATGCACTGGAAGTGCCTTTTTTGCAACCTCTGCAAATATGTTGTTTGACATTCTTTCCAAATGTCAATATCACTGACCAGAACAAATCTTTGAACTATAAATAAAATTTAGAAAATAATGGGCCAACTAAATCAGTGTTCTCCAAAGATTTTTAAGGGCGGATAGGCAGCAATAATGCAAAGCACATGCACATGACAGCTACGCTCTCACTGGCAGGGTTCCCCCCTCACCTCTAGAAACATCTTATTGAGATGCTGTAAATGATGAAGAATGGTGAACGTTACACAGGACGTCCTTTTGAAATGGCAGTGGCCTACTGCCAACTTTTTTTCGGACTTGGGCAGAGCTTTTGTAGGCGGCTGGATGATTTTTTGGAATGTGGTCATTTTTTCACAGGGGCAGCATTTTTCATCAGCTACTAAAATCCCTCATGTAGAACACAACAAATGATAGTACAAAAGGTTCAGGAGTTAGAAATTCTGATGTCTCATGACATGTGCATACAGCATTGTATAACCGAGACTGACAGAGTGACGGGCTATGTCAATATTCCCACGGTTTGATGTTCCTTAGGTTCAAAGTTCACGAACATCAAACCCTGGGAATGTCGGACTGCGGGAACACTGGACCTCAGGAACATTGAACCTCTGGAGCACTGAACCTAGAAAATTACAGTGACATTTCTGGGAACAACGAACTGTGAAATCATTTGCAACCAGTAAAATACAATATATAATAAGACTATGGCTGATGTAAATATGCTTAACAAGAGGGTACTTATTCACCCAATAGCTGAATAAAATAGAATACATAAATCATTACTCAATTGCAAGGAACATGGAAAAATATTAAAAATCTGTACCACACATTATTAATGAAAATGAATGCAAACCCTGCCAAAGACATAAGAAAAACGTTGTCTACTTCTTTGGGTACCATCTGTTACATATGGAAGAAGTAAATATGACAGACAGAGGCAGAACATACTTTACAACAAAGATAATGCTCTGTGAAATCTGGACCATCCCTGCTGAAAATATGTCCCCCCCCCATCAAATATGATCACAGATAATAATTTGGCAGGACTCTTTCTATCTAAAAAATGAAAGACACTTTTGTCACAACTCATTGACCAAAATTCTCAGATGGATCCAACGAACAAGATAACTTGCATCCAGTGTGATATCCTGGAATCCAATGGTTGATTCTTTTGCTCAGCCTCCACAGACCATTGACCAGCATACGGTACATCTACTGTAGATGAGATGAGACAGCAACATATCCAGCACAGAGGTTTTACACATGAAGTTATCCTTGGCAACTGTTGTTAACACCGCTGAAGGGAATGAGTTTTTGTGTAAACAGTACCAGCCCATTTTTATCAGTAACACTGGGTGGTGGATATTAAAATATTTTCATATTTTTCCATGTACAACCAGTTATAGAAGGCAATTAGCCCTTAACCAGACTTTATGAATCTGAGAATGTGCAAATGAAGAAAAAAGCAGACGTACTGGTAATTGGCAGTACATTACTGTATGAATGTCAAGGTAGAGAGCTGCATGAACATAGAATACTACTTTACCTCCAATAAGATATTTCCATGGGAACAGACATCATGTCAAAACCTCTACAGAAAGACTGTTTGTTTAAATCTTGTATCTTATCAATGAGTCTGTTTAAAGTTGCACATCAAATACATTGGTGGAAAATTCATCAACAGTCATTTCTGCAATAGACTGATTGCCAAAGGTCCTGTCTTAAGGAAGCATTCTGTGATTGAATCTGTTCTGGTTGGACATCGCAAACTCCTGAATGAGACTAGTCTCCAGCTGTTCCACCAGATGGCACCGGATTGATGGCTAATGTGCCCCGTTGAGAAATGTTGATTTGCGCTGAGCGTCTCTTGTAGTAAATTGGCCTAAAAATTGTACAAATTACAAAACAAGTGGAGCAAAACTGTAAATGTTTACCATGCATTAGTGGGGAAATACAGAGTTTAAAGACGGGATTAAAAGTTTCTGTGATATGACAGATTTTCTTGGAATCATTGTTGCACTTCAATGAAAATTTTAAGTGATGGAGTTTCAAGTTCAAGGAGTAGTTGAAACATCTTCTGCTGGTCCGTACTTCCAACACCGAACAAGCACAGGAAAAGATGGCCATATATGACTCAACAAGATTGTAACAGACAAATCATTCTTTACAAAATGTTACTTTGGAATTCACTATAGCCAATCTTCACTAGAACCAAGTTAATTTTAACTAGCACTCATTAAAGTTCATGAGAACAGAGGCTAATCTTTAACCTTTGGTTAAAAGATGGTTAATGTAGTAGTCAGTACAGATGAACATGACGGACAAGACATACGTACAGTAATTATGCCCTGCCATGGTAATAGTCTTACTAACTCAGCCAAGTGTTTCCCACACTCAAGGCTCAACATAAGAATGAAAACAGCTCAACAGTACAATTTTACCAATAATTCCACTTTTGGAGGGCATCAATACAAATGAAAATGGCATTACAACTTAATAGCAAAATCACTTCAAGGAAAGGGTAGTACATGATTTTCATAACCTTATAGTGCAAACTCTTCATATATGATAACTAATATCAATGAAACAAAGACCAAACAGAAAAGGCAGGCTGACAGCTGTCTTTTGTCTTTCTTCGTGCTGTGGGTGCCAACAGTTGATTTCAAGCACTATACTGTACCTTGCTAATCTTTGCTACTATCTATCACCTAAAACATATATTGCTAGTTGCTCTAAAATTCTTAATGACTGGTGTTGTAGAACATGCATTTGTTGGCAAAGATTTCAAATTGCAAAAAAAAAATGCTTTGACAACAAATACAAACTAGAGCACCAATGGTGCAGAGGCTCATACACGCTGAAGGTAACGTTTACATATATCAGTAAACGTGTATCATTATCATAATCACAAGACCCACCAGAAGTATCATCACCAACATTGCATGTACAAGAGAATCTGTAGGAATGCATAGTTTGCAGAATATCACAAACGAGATCACAAACAGTGCAGAGGCTGGATCTTCATCAATGAATTTGTGATACAGTGTAACAGTTAACGGGCATCACCACATTAAAATGCTAGAAATTGCATCAATATTCACATTTGACATCCAATAATTTTGAACCTGCCATTTTGTACATTTTCTTCTAGCTGTGGCAATATTAATTAGTATTAATGTGGTAAAATGGTTGAATATTTTCCAAAGCCAATTTTAAATCACTAACTAATAGCTCATTGGTGTTCATTTGCATGTGTCGCATGAGGACTATATCATCTTGACTACTGATATGTCAGGAAAAGAGCACTTATGGTAACCTCAACACAAAAATGACAGATTTGAGAATACTAACTGAACTAAAAACAATGAGCTAAAAACAACTACTTACATTCAGAAAAAAAACCTGCTACAGTTATGGTTTATAACAAGGAAAACAGCTCAAGAGGGTTCACATTGCCATGTATGAGTTGGTAAGGTGACCTACTTGGTATGCCTGTCAAAATTCCCTGCCAAAGTTTATCTTCACGTACATAGAAACAGCTGCATACTCCATTCAAACATAAAAAAGACAGTTGTGGACAAACCGATGTGCACAGAATACTTACTCTCCAGGGTGAAGTTTTTGCATGTGGTTTCTGTAACAATTTCTATCCTTCCATGACTTGTTACAGATGGAGCACTTGTAAGGCCTTTCATTCGTGTGCACCCCCTCATGAGCCTGACGAGAGCCTTGAGCTGAGAACCTCTTGTCACAAAACCTGTGATTTGAGAATCCAACCGCTCTGTTAAAAGTTCTGGTAAACATAGTCACTTTATGCATTATCAAATAACCTATTAATGTTATAGGAATACTCAATTGACAAATGGAGGCAATTTTAAGCAAAAGAGAATCATTTTTCATTGCCCTAATTTTTAACATTTCTAATGCTGTGTGCTTACATCTGGTTCCAAACTCAAGATACTGATGTTTGAAAAAAAAAAAAGGAAGTCGAAAGGACTTTGTGATTCCTTGCCAATATTTATGACAAAGAAAGGATAACCAAGATACCAATTTTGAAGTTCCCTCACTTTACCCTCCTTGATATATCATGTCTACAAGGTTTTTGAAGTATAACCTATACTGGCCTAAATAGAACAGGGTATTGAAATAAAGTTTCCACCATTACAGAGAGAAAGAAAATTAATATCTACTATTCTCATGATATCAATTTTCTTCAGTGGTTGATCCCTTTAATGCCTATAAGTTCGCTAGCAGTCAGTTGTCACCATCTTACACTGCAAAAGTTTTTTCCTTCTCAAGGCAGATTGATCATAATACAGGGCACAGTTAGCAGTAAGAAAAGAACAAATTAGTGAACAACATTTTTCAGTGAGGGCAAAAGTTGATATTAAGATATTGCCCATTGACATGCATTTTCAAGTACAAAAGATGGTATAGATCACACTAATAAGTCCAGTCAATTGTAAGTTCCCCCTCCCCACAGATACGAATTTCCGCAAAGTCATAAAGGACTACATGGACCAAAATAGTACAGATCATAGGTTCAAGAAATCAATTGATGAGACCAAGGATTTTCCTCTACACAACTTTTCATTAATTTCTGACTGGCCAGAAAGAAACATATAACAACATTTTTCCCTGGAACTGTTACTGCAGGTGGTGGCAAAGTTTCTTTCAAAACAAGGTTTGCATGAGGTTGGGCTGTACTCTCACATGACAACAAAGTTTCTCACTATCAACCCAAAAACTTGTTTTCTTTGCAATATTTGCATGGATGTTGTTCATCTGGATTTCTAGTTACAACAAAACATGGTCATACTGTAGCAAAGAAAGATCACAAGAAAAAGAATTGGCAGAAAAGTCAATAGTCCTTTTCTGCTTTAAACAATTAGACCTGTCATACAGACTTAGTATTAGAATTAGACCTGTCATAAAGATAAAGTAGAGGCCCTAATAGGACCAAGTAGTTTGAGGGAACATGAGGGGATACAACAACCCACATCAGCATTAGGTATAAATACATCAAAAGGACAAGACAACATTTAGATCAAGACAGAACTTTTTCTCACCTGCATTGGTATGGCTTTTCTCCAGTGTGTATTCTCATGTGGACGTTCATGTTCACCACTCTCTTGCCGCAGACCAAACACGCCTCACTTTGCTTAGAGTGCAGTTTTCTGTGGGTGTACCTGGTAGAGAATGCCATGACTTTCCCACAGATATTGCAGGTATACATTCTACCCTCATGTTTATACATGTGGACCCTTAAGTTAGTTTTACTAATAGGCTTACTACACACTTGACAAGGCACTGTCTGAGCTGCCGTCTTTGGCTTGTCTTTCTTGTTACTCTGTCTTACGCCAGATGGCTTTCTAGTCTTTTCTTTGTAAATTTCAAAACCATGGACTCTATGCAAATGTCTTTTATAACTCTTCGCATCAATAAAGCGCTTGTCACAAACTTTGCACTCTTCAGGGTAAACAGCGAAGTGACGCCTTTCGTGATTGGTGCGTCCAGTGAACGCTCGGAAACTCCTCGGGCAGTACCGGCAGGTAAATTTTCTGTTTGCATCATGAGTTTCCATATGGCGTTTCAATCTCTCTTGTAAACTAAATGCTTTGCCACATATACTACAAACATGAGTCCTCTCTGGCTTGTCCTCATGAGTTCTCATGTGCTTTTTCCTCGTGTGCAGAGTGATAATTTTCCCACAGATGTCGCACAGGTAAGCCTTTGCTTGCTCCAGTTTTTTCCGGTTTTCTCTCTCTGTGTCTGAACCGAACCTGAACATCTTAAGCCGTTCCTCCTCTGTGAGATGTCTGATGAATTGGACTTTTTCACGACCCTTCTCAACTGGGAGTTGGTTTCCAGAGTCACCATTGAAAGTGGAAGTTTCATGAGGGAGTACTTCTTTAGCATCTGAATATTCAGTAAAGATGCTTTTAATAGCTTCCATGAGGCCTTCTGCATCGCCATCATCTTCGGTAACAGAGGGAGACGCAGTGGCTGCAGTGGACGGAATCACCTCCACATTCTTCAGAGCAACACTCTCGCCCAAGTTGTCCATTGTACCTGTTTCTGCGGTCACACGTTCTGGGGCTTTGAAACTGTCACTTGACAAATTCTTAGGTTCTTCACCGGTGAGAGCAGGTGAAACCTCCTCAACATTATTAACATCAACAAGCTTCACAAAGACGTCACTAGTTTCTGGTTCTGTTGTTTCACCACAACCTGTATCTTTTAAACTGTCACTTGGCAATTTCTTACTTGCAGCGGGTTCTTCACCAGTGTCAGCAGGTGAAACCTGCTCAACATTCCTAACATCAACACCCCTCATGAAGAAATCAGCAGTTTCTGTTGATTCACTACAACCAGTGTCATTTAAACTGTCACTTGACGAAGGTTCATAAGAATCTCCAATAGTGACAACTTCAACATGATCTGTGGGGATGTGCTGTTCACCTGGCAGTGTGCTGCGGTTCAATGACGAGAAAGACTGATCTTCCACAGAGAGGCTGTCAGGAGTATCGTTTCTTGTTTCCTCCAAAGGATGTCCCAATCTGTTTTGTACATTTGTAATCCCCACGGAATAGTTCACTTCTTGGCTTCCCGAATTCTCCTCAGCTGCTCTCTTTTCCATCTCCAGTTTTTGTTTCCTCTCCTCCCGTAGTTTCTTCCTCCGTTCATTTCTAGCTCTTACTTTCTTTTCCTTAGCTTCCAACTCCTCATACTTTGAAGTTTTTAATCTATTCAAGAGGCTCTCCATGTTGTCCAGAGAAGAGTGTGTGATCAGGTCAGCCTTGTCCATAGCAGCAGCTAGGTCAAACGCCATCTTCTTGTCACACATGACCGTTCCATCTGGATTGTGTGGCAAGTTCGTTGTCTCTGGGAAAGCAAAACTTTGGCATGGGCAGGTTACAAGAACACACTGGATGACCTTCTTGACTGGGTTGTCCCAGGAGAAAATAATAGGTCTGTCGCCCCTCAATGTTTTTATTTCCACTTCAATTACACCCTGAATGGAAAGAGAACAACACATTCATTTACCAGTTTGTCCACACGTTCCAAAATAGATGACACAAGGCATTTACTCATTAACGGTAAGCCTCTGTGCTGTAACGATCTTTAATAATTACAATCCTTGTACCATAATTGTCTGATTTTTGCAATAACGAAAACTGTGTTGGGAGAACGCACAGTGGTCCTCTACCTGTACCATGGACAATATACAATTTAAGAATTAAATAACTCATATCTTTTAAAGAATGAGAAAAATTAATGTGATTCAAATTGATCTTTTCACGAAGCGATAATGTATGTTGTAACTTTGTCCTTGATACCCTGAACATGACTCTACAGTATGCTACCCACACATACACAAACACCGTTGAAAAAGTTTGGAATGAAAATATATCAGAAATTGATCATTAATCAAGTGATTATTACTTCTCCTGAAGTTGATGCTAATCCGTTTATTATCATTACATTTTAGAAAAATGCAGTATGCATTCACACAACTTACAGGTGTATTCTGAGGCTAACATTGGCTTCCTCGCTTCATTATTTGTCAACAAACAGCAGCCATATTGTCAGAATGGCTCATCTTAGCGTTTCCGCATTTTGAAGTCTAAAGTAACTCCCTGAACTTGATGCAGAATTTTTCTAATTTTGTTTTTCATAGTGCCTTCATTTCAGATTTTGAGGTCAAATGTCTACTGCTTTAAGGTGAAACTCCATATCTAATATACATTACGAATACTTTCCCGATCAATCTCTCAAAAGTCAGAACACATGCATCTATATAACACTCTACATGCTACCCTGGACACTTTTCTCAAATGCAGTCAATAAGATTACTGCATGAGCATTCAAAAATTTTGTCACTTGGTGCAAAGTTCATATTTTAGCTCCACATTTTAAATTCTTACTCTCCTCTACAATATCTCACATAAGAAATTGATACTTTTGATATTTAAGTTCAGCATCATCAATGGTGACCACAACAATATCAATTATGGGATATTGCACTTCCAAGGAATTCTTTCAAAACTTACCATATCTGATACATTGACTGCTCTGGCTTGAAATCAAATCTGGAGAGAGAGAAAGAGAAAATTTACACAAAAAGTCTGAAAACTCAAATCAAGTCCTTTTGATGTGGATATTGTGTCAATAGATGAACTACTGTAGAATGAATTCAGTCATAATGTGATCTATATTCAAGATTAGACAACTGTGTTCTACAGTTCAATTGAAGGAATTATGTACCATATCTTTACGGATGGGTTTTCATTTAGAATCAAGGTCACTTGCGTGTTTCTGCAATA
>VJOZ01001784.1:0-10864 GCA_009801055.1 Stichopus horrens | reverse complement strand
AGTAGCCTACTGCACAAGTCGGATGATCACATTCTTCCTCATCTGACGAGTCATGGCAGTCCGGCTCGCCGTCGCAAACCCATCCAGATGGAATGCAATTGCCTCCATCTGCGCACATGAACTCGTTGTTTGCACAAGTAGGAAGCCCTGTGTACAAAGCATAGTCAATAAAAGACAGGGCAAAACATGAAAATAACATAAAAACTGCAATAACCCCCCACCCCCTTCATAAAGTGACTCTCTGTTCTTCCAACTTGAACCCCCGTCCCTCCTTCATAAAAGTACATTGCTTTTAATTTATTAAAATGTCATTGTTTTCCCAGGATTTCAGATTTTACCTACAAGTACAACGTCTTCTTACATAACTCATACTTTTTTTCGTAACCACATGTGAGGTAATGTTTCCCTGCCCTTACATTGTTTTGCTTTAGAAATGTTGCATATGGTAAATAGAAACAAACAGTTAGGAAATGTCATATATCAATTTATGCGTGAGACAGCAGTTCACTGTGTTATGAGCTAAAATTCTGCTAGTCTGGACCAAACAGCATCAGTCACGTTTTGAAGGTAAAAGTTGGGTGTGATGAAATTACTTTTCGACAGCGAAAGTGCAATAAGAGAAGAAAAAATAACACATAATGTTTAGTGCAGGACTATCACTGCAACGTTTACAGGCAAATTCTCAATTTCGAAGGACATGAGGCCCGGACCGTTTTACCTTGATGATGGTTGTAGTGAAACGAAAAGATTTTGTAAAGCAACTCTATAGTGTGGGGTAAAGTCATGGAAGTCTTCCCCAAGCTGGAGGATATCTGACCAGTTTCAAAGGTCATTTGTTATATTATTTCATCCAACCGCAAAGGGTAAAATGGCCGCCTTGATAGTCTCATTAACGATATCAGTACTCACCGCACGACGTTTCGTCTTCCCCATTGGCACAATCTTCCTCGTTATCACAGACCCATGTTATCGAAATGCAATCACCAGTGGTGTGACAAGTAAACGTGTTAGAAGGACAAGTAGCTGTGTTAAGGATAAAGCATATAGGCCTATCACGTGTTAAAGTCTCCTGTTTATTGATAAATTCGGAAATTACATTTTACAAGTAGAACATTTGTTGATCCAAATGCACTCTTTCAGAATGTCCCCTTCAATATAGAATAACCTACATGGTTGCTCAGCTTTGTTATACCGATAATGTGACGATTAACCGACAATGTAAAACAAAGCGATAACGTATAAAAAGGTCAATTATGAGGTAAAACCAGAACCGAAAATGCATTAAAACATTGATCCATAGTATAAAGCGAACCGGTAAGGTAACAAGTCACCGATCATGTTAAACAATCGAAAACGTAACAACAAATCAACCGATATTGTTCCTCGACAAGTATAAAGTTTACGGAAAATTTAGTAATCGATAATGGAAAAAATTAACAGATAATGCAGTAATGACAAACCTGTAACTTTACAGCTAATGTCACTAAGTGTAAGTAAGTAATGAAGCCAGAACGCGCAGATGCATTGTGGTTTCGATGATGTGTTATGAATGGCACATTAAGGCAAGGATGTGTAACATGCTTGTTTTTGGGATATTTCAGTAATTTATCTTATCACCAATACGAATGAAAGAACGGCTATAAACAATACTAAATTAATGAGATCACAGATAGGCGTCATGATTATATCACATTTCATCACGATAACATGTAAAGAAAAAATTGAGAACATGTCCATGCATATAGTGTGTGAGAAAATTGTAAACATTAAACTTTCTAAGAGGTAACGTTGCGTTAAATTGCATCGCAAGAATAGTTGAAAAGTAGTCAATGCCTCCTCCTGTAGGTAGACTTAATACATCCTAAGCCCGGGTGTGCAATACAACACAGAGTCAACTTTCAACTGCACTTGCTGCACAACGGGAATTGCGGTTTACATTAATGACTGTAAAGTAACTATAGAATCGTTTCTTCTAGCCCAGACAACTAGGTTTGAACAAAATTGTGAAGGTATTTTACTCCGAACAGATCTTAGGATCAATTATATATGCACAAATTTAATTGAAAGTTGAATGGTGCGTTATATCGGGTTAACGTGACAGGGGCTATCTTTTATGCTGCAGTTTGTCCTTCGCCCTCTTCGAGTTTCCATATATTTCTTTGAAATATTCTATAGGCGCCAGTGTATGGGGCGTCCCTGTTGCACCCCCTCTGGCTACACTATCCCGTGTAGCACTTTTCCTATCTTTTCCTCTTTGTCTCTTACTGATCTTTGTTGATTTGTTGTCCATCTTTTTATTTTTGATTAGTAGGTTCACATAATTGGAAAGGTACAAAAAGAGAAGCCTTTAATCAATCTTCGTACTGGAAGAGGATGTCCTTACCGCATGATGCTTCTTCTTCATCGATTCCATTCTCACAATCTTCTTCACCATCACAAACCCATGAGTGCGGTACACAGTTGCCACCTCCACAGTCAAACTTCGTTCCAGGGCAAGTCCTCGGCCGTGCTGTTAACACAAGTATAGGCTACGTATAAGCTTCAATTGAGGACTATCAGTATAAGCTCAAGCACACGAGAAGCAACCCAGAATACATACCATGATGAGAAAAATGCAGTCAGGTTTGATAATGTACGTGGACAATATTTTGATGGATTTTCGGACATCAACTTGCATTTCTTTGATAGGTCTATGTTCTTTCAATGCAAGTATTTATTGACCGTCTGTCTAGTACGGTGGCATAATATCGATTATGCCTATAATCAAGGAGATAATTGGCGGCTCCCTGCTATAATGACCTATTACAAAAATATTTGATAACATCATTGAGAGCTCCTACAAAGTTCTGTTGTGTTTTCGTCTACAACTTGTAATTTAAAGGATGACTTATACAGCATGTTTGCTTTGAAAGGTTTCGTAAGGTCAACCTTATTTCTTACCACAGTCAGTTTCGTCTGAAACATCACTCCCTCTACAATCAGGTTCGTCGTCACATCTCCAACTTGCCGGGATACAACGTCCATTCGCACATTCAAACTCACCGCTACCACAATCACCTGCGAGATTGAAGAATTATGTTAGTTTAGATGGTCAACAACCACACAACTGTTTACCGCAGTAAACAACCAACAACATGAATACGGTCAGAAAATATAAACCAGACTATTGAATGAATTCTCAATTTCAGGCCTTCGAGGGCAGGTATGTTACCAGGCCAACTCAAAGCAACCACACAAGTGCCGACGAAGATTGAACACATGTCTGATACAGAAACAACTTCACATCTGGTGACTCACAAGGTAAAGGAGGGTAGGTCCAGGCAGTTGTGACGTACATTTTACGTAATGTTTTGCCCTTTCTTCCTCCAAATCGGGTGAAAGGATATCTTCTTAAACGATATGTGGTTAAAAAAAAGAAAAATGACCTGTCAATGACAAAGTGTTTTAGAAAGTCCCTAAGTCCTTCAATAGGGAGAACGTTACCTTTTTTTAATGTTGACGTCCCATGGATAATATTCATTTATGGGGGTAGGGAGGGGTGAAAACAGGTGTCTAAATATGTGTGTATGTGTGTGTGCGCAAGTGTGTGTGTATAAGAAAAGCATGTCACAATCCCATCCTAGATGTATGTCAGTAAGTCAAAGGTCAAGGGTAACAGGTCACGAAAAACACAGTTTTAGTATTATCTTTATGTGTGAATATCCTACAGTTATGAAAGTACCATATATGAAAAGAAGATACAAGGATTCCTTTATTAAATATTGATGACGTCACGGGGTCAAAGGTCACCGAAAAGGGCAAATCGGCAACATTGCTCTGAGAGAGTGTGTCACGATCTCCTCCTATAGACATTTGAATTGTAAACTTGGTGAGTAGGTGACAGGGTATGTGGTATATGGTCCGCCCGACCCATGCCTTCGTAGGACAAAGGTCAAGGGTCACAGGCCATGAAAACGAAAAACTTATTTTAGCGGTATCTTTATGTGTGAATATCCTAGACAGAGTTAGGAAACAATTACGAACACTAAGTAGGCAATACATTAAAAAAAATGACGTAATGAGGTTAAAGGTTACGAGGTTAAAGGTCAAATATAAAGAATGCTCTTAAAAGTGTGTCATAATCTACAACCTTCAACCTTGGTCGGAAGGTAAACGAGTATGAGATATAGTGTCCACCTGACCAATGCCTTCAAGAGTCAAAGGCAAATGGTCACAGGTCATGAAAGCAAAAAACAAAAGAAAACACATTTTAGTCATTATCTCTATGTAAATGGTTTTTTTTAAATATTAGTTATATCAAGAGGTTAAAAGTGACGAGATTAAAGGTCAAATCCGCAAACATGCTCTTGAAAGTGTGTTACATTATCCTAGACCTAGTCGGGAAGTCGGATAACTTAGTCAGACTCGGTAGGGAGGTAAACGAGTGTGAGATACAGTGTGCGCCTAACCGATGACGTTCTTCATCAAGGTCAAGAGTCACAATTATCATAGCGCATAACACGGTGTGTTATGTGATGGTAGAACATGATGTAAACTTGACTTTTTATAACTTTAACTTCTCAAGAATGAAACACGGTGTTTGAACCTATATGCAACTATGTCTTGGGTTGAGTGTCTGGTAGCAATGTCATTTTCCATATGTTGGTACTACCTTCACGCAGTAGGGAACCTTCGATTTGTACGTCGGCAAAGTCTGCTACTACGATTATCACGTTATTTTGACCAGGGAGGTGTTATTAGAGGTCTAATAACATAAGAGGTCTAATAACACCTCCATGTTTTGACTATCTCGTCGTCTCCCTGGTCCATTAACCAAATCAAAAACGCGTAAACATTGATTTTGCCGTCCCCGATTCGGCTACTCTGAGTGGTTAAGGGAGACAACGTAAAGACCAGTTAACTCCTAAACCACAGTGGTGGCCGTTGCTGTTCGCACGGCAGCGGTTCCCCACCGTTTCCCGCAACGGTTGCCATGCAGTTCTCCGCTTCCTAGGCAAGAAGAAAGTAGCTTTGTGTAAGAAAATGGCCGCTGCATCTGATGATGTTGGAGATATATCGACTCTTTTTTCGTATACAAAGACCAGATAACGGGAAACATAAGAAGTAGGCAATCCATGGAGTTGCAGATCTTATCATAATCGTTTTGCATGGTCATTCGATCATACGTATCATTCATGAAGCCTACTCTGAGCTGTGCATTATTTTCATTAGTGATTCAGATCTTACTCGTTGTGGATAGAAGCACTGACTATTCAAGTTACTTAGCGTATAGCCTAACGGTTTAATATATACTTCCACCGAGTATGCGTCGAACCGAACAAGTACCTGCGTATGTCGCATATAGAAATCTACATCTGCGTCAAAACTATTCTCAGATTTGCGTGCGCGTCAAAGTTTTCTTCAGATCTGCAAGGGACTTCAATCTGGATGTTTCATATGTAGTGCATAAACCAAACTTCACGCACTGCCAAACTTCGCGCACCCCTACAAAATTAGCCCTAAAATTCGATGACCTAATATAAGTAGATGGACATTTGTTTACTACAATGCCATGAAATGACAGAGAAGAAAGCTGAGACACTGTTTATGTAATCACCCTTGCCTGGTTAGTCAACTGACAGTACTGCATTTGCATAGGTGAGGTAGGCTAGGCTTAGAGCATCCTATTCGCAGTTTCCGTCAAATGTTATCAATTTCAAATCATGATTTTGACTCTTCAATGGGAGTTTTCCTACCCATTTTTGTTGCTAGCTTGTTCACAGGTTCGTGTTGCATGTTTCGCCACAGGATTTGTTTACAAGGATACTCAGTCACGTTGTGATCGTGATGCTAACGTTAGTGAGGTGCGTGAAGTTTGGCAGGTTTACATCGTATCGTTACCTCAAGTAAATGTTGGTTAAAATAACTAATTTTAAGGTAAAATCCATAGCATATTGGATCACATTACTACTAAAATTGAATTTTAGACTTGAGAAAACAAGATATAGTATTTAAAGGGATTTTGAATTTCCAGCAGCTAGAAATTCCAAGGTTTTTACGTTCGATGCGCGAAGTTTTATGCATCCATGCTACCCTAAAAAGCGCCTTGCGTGATTCAATTTCCTTCACAGTGGGAGTAGACATTTCGAGTTCGTGTGCTCTAGGCCTAGCCTACCTCACCTACGCAAATGCAGTAATGTAAGTTGACTAACTCGCATGGGAGATTAGGCAAACGGTGTCTCAGCTTTCTTTTCAGTCATTTCAAGGCATTTTATTCAAAAATTTGTCCCGCTACTTAGGTCATCGAATTTTAGGGCTTATTTTTTTACGGGTGCGCGAAGTTTGGCAGTGCGCGAAGTTTGGTGTATGTACTATACAATCGAGGTTTTTGCATGTTCCCATGGAGTCGTCTCATTGAATAAATAAAAAACAACTGATGTAACTGATGTTATCATTAGTAACTGTTCATACACACTTGGAAAGAATCCTGAACTCGTATTGGCCCATTTCAGTCATGTGACCGTGGATTAATTGCTGATAACCCAACTCTGTTAAACACCGGCGGATGAATACAACATGACTGTCGATGGACAGTGTGTTTTCATTCTGCTTTATCTTTCAGTTACACAAAGCAATGGCTAATACAGTATTACTAGTAGTAGGCCTACTAGTGCTAGTGATATGACGTTCGATTTAGAAGTTCGTAGATCTATGGCTCAAACCTGCTCAAAAGTAGAAGTAAATGTACGTAAATCTATGTGACAATAATAGCACAGTATACAGTCAGTGGTATTTCTTCTAATGTACGGTAACCTTACCTAAATATCAGAATTGTTAGTGTCGGGTTAAAGCTTCTTTAGTATGTTTTGAACACCTTTGAAAGTTTGATAGCCTACCGGAGTAAGCTTTGCTTCTTTGTCGCATTCTGCTGAGATATTCAAAAACAATTCCTTATGCAATAAAATCGTAAAAAGGACTTAGTCTGCAATACATCGAAATCTTGAAGGGTCTCCATACAACTACCAGATTAACATTATTAAGGACAGATAACTCCACAGCACGAATATTTAGGCCTATTGGTAGGTCTAGGCCCTATATGGTAACATAAACAGGGAAGGCCTTGACATGATTAATCCAAACCAGCCACAAAGTGATGTTACAGCAATGTTGACAGTAACGTTTAGACCATGTACAATCATTCTCCTTTGTTGAACTGACACTGAACCACAGTATGCACACATTAGTACACTACATAGCAAGAAATCTAACTGAAGCAGGCATTGTTGCTATGTCAGTTCATTTATTTTAGGTGTTACTTTCTGTTTCGTGCACTTGTAATGTCGACATGTTGTAAATTTGTTTACCCTTTTTCTTGGTTTCTTTTGAAAAAAAATGCGGTTATTTAAGAACCAAATTCCTTTCTTTTTCGTGTAAACTCATCATACATGAATTTGTCCCTGATCCCAGGGGTTATTAAGGGGATCTGCGAACACGTAACAAGAAAGAAAAAGGCTGATTTCACTCCTTTATTACACATACAACCCGATACGTCGATACAGTTCACTACATGCAAGTGAAAGGAATAACGAAATGTTAAATCTACCACATATGTATAACGAAACATACAAAAATAGTTAACTCTATCAAATATGCGAAACGTACAAAAATAATTTACTCTATCAAATGGAGGGTAATTAAGTTCTCCTTTCAAGGTGTACACACACCTTTACGCTAAAACAGTGTAAAAATTTGCACATTTAACAATTTGAAGTGATTACCAATTTCACATAAACATGTCAGACACATATAGCATTTACCTCCAACACCGACACAAGCAAGTAACGTAAAAAACTATAACGGAACATTGACCAAATAAAGAACTAAATAATCACCAGGTTATTGGGACTGTGTATTAACTGCGGTGAAATGCACTCTCGGGGGGTTAATGCTATGGCTGGATACACTCGGGCTGCGCCCTCGTGCATCGCTAGTATTAACCCCCGAACGTGCATCATATTGCAGATAATACACGGTCCAGCGTTGATTATCCTTCAATTGTTATGCCTCGGCCGTGCTGGATGGAATCAGTTCTTCGTGTAACTACTACCTTGACGTACTGTTTCAGTAGTGCTACGTGGTTGTTGGTACGATATTCTCACATCTTTCACTGTACATGATAACCGGTCAAAAAAGGCAAATGGTCGCTCCACTACGTGACCGTACCTGCACAATTGACGCCTTTCGCAGAGCTGCAGTGACGTCAATGAAGTATCTCCTCACCGGAACATCTCCTGTTTTTTTAGCGTCACTAGGCCTGCCGGTAGCCAATAGGAGAACAGTTTATCACCGAACGTCCAGTTTACATTATGAATACCCTCACAACGTGACGAGCAATCTGAATCACTGATGAAATGTACAGCTCAGCCCACTTTGGGAGTACATGAAATGACGGGTATGAGTGACCTTGCAACAATACGGACGAGC
Organism: Stichopus horrens; assembly: GCA_009801055.1. Taxonomy (NCBI): domain Eukaryota; kingdom Metazoa; phylum Echinodermata; class Holothuroidea; order Aspidochirotida; family Stichopodidae; genus Stichopus; species Stichopus horrens. The sequence continues at coordinate 2,401 of VJOZ01001784.1, read as the reverse complement.
CTAACACGCAACTCCGTGGATTGCCTACTTGTTATTAATGCAATGACTACACACATGGCAGAGGGAAAGAATCACATGGGGGTAGGGGGGGGCAATACTTTGAACTACTTGGTTATTTAAGATAAAAATACCTTTGACACTGTTGAAGATCCTCTATAAATAATTTGGATGAGGATCACCATCCCGTGGGAAAAATTAGCAGGTCCTGCGTCGCTTTGTTTTGTTAGAAGCCCATCCCAATTTTTCATTACTTTTTTTCATGCATGAGCTTACATGCTCCATCAACGTTTTTGTGCACCGCACATCGCAATCCAACAGGGTATGGTATAGGCCTACCCACATGGCGCCACGGTTTTTTTTCTTTTTAGAGGACTAACGGGGGTGACATCAACGGCGTGGCCACGGGGTATGAGGTAAGTTACCCACATACTTTTCTGTGACAAATTCTTTATCTATAAAAAACAAAAATCACACAGATACACACCGTACCACCTTGCTGAATATATGTGACCTGAATCTGCCCAGCTTTACACAGTGGGCGGGGGGAGGGGGACGGGTCTCAGATAATTTCTGATTAGTTTCTTCCTCCATAGAATAATAAGGACAATGTTGAAGACATTTTTAGCCAAATTGTGGGTGAAATTTGAGTACATATTAACAGAAAACGACTCCATAAATATACCGATGCACTGATACAACTTGAACCCTAAGAAATTTAAAGGACTTCTCCACCAACAAGAAAACATCACGTAACAGATAAGATTTCCTACCGCTCTATCAGTTGAACATAACGACTATGCCACGACTTCCATAGCTGTGAAAGTTGGACGTCAGTTAAAGCCTGAAAATGTGTGACGTGGAGCCTAAAAATACTGTTCCCCCCTTTTTTGCACTCTTCGTGTTCTTAGTAAGGTCTTACTTACGACGCAAAAACTTTTTAGTTTAGCTATTATGAAAACCTTATGATTTTCTCCATTCAGTAAGATACCTTTCGTGCATGAGACCAGAAGAGCTGCTATTGCGATGGACAGAAGAATTAATTACTGCTAATACTTTAAGACCCATCAAATCGAGTGAAGGTAAGCTATGTAATTGGCTACAAGGTATTTCTTTCCTTTATTCGTCGGTTCCAGTTTAATATCATTACAGATCAACATCATTTAAGTCGACTAATCGTTAAGCAATTACGCTAGCTCCCTCGTAACAGTGCTCCCTTGAAACGTAGTTTTATGCTGCTCTCTGCTGAAACTATCGTGGGTTTTTGTACCCAATACGAGGTCAAGACAGGTAATGCAACCCACGCTGTGTCATAAACATTAACAACAATGTTCAAACCAGATTTGTAGGTATTTCGTCACAACTTATTGATTTCTAGCACTACACTCATATTTCGAATATTTACTGTTATAGAACGACGACTTGCATACAAAAATCATTTCAAGAGACGCGAGAAGGGATGACAATTTCTTTAAATATGAATGGGCAGATTTCATGGGGGGTCGTTTTGATTCTCTGTTCCACCTCTCAGGCTATTAGTGAGGGGCACGTCCCCTTCACCCACCCATTGAGGCCCACGCATGTGACAACCGGGCATTGTTTCCTGTCACGGCAACACGAAAAGCCATTTTGGATAAGTAGACTATCATTGAATCACATGCATGCAATCAGTTAACACGTGTATAGAATGGGGTCTGTTCGTTATTCCGAATATAAGATAAAGGTCGTCATTCCGAAGGTGGGTTATTCCGAAGGGTCATTATTCCNNTTCCGAAGGGCCGTTATTCCGAAGGATCATTATTCCGAATAAAAGATTTAGATTATTATTCCGAAGGGTCATTATTCCGAATACAACATTTGGGTCGTTATTCCGAAGAGTCGTTATTCCGAAAATGAGATAAGGCTTATTAATCCGAAGGGTTGGGGCAGTATTCGCATCGATCTATGTGAGGGGTGCTGGCAAAGTCCATGTTAGCAAAGTTCGCCCCTACGAGCGTCAGACGTATAGCACGTCTCTACAGAGGGTGTTGATCAATACTTGGAAACGGATGCAGTACAGCGATTTTACTTACATGTGGCGTTCAACTAAGCTTATGTATTGTACGAGAGTTTGTGACAGTTCCAAAATGACAAATTGTGTGTAATATGTAGGGGCGGAGCCAAGAACTCCCCCGTTGACACTTCACCTGTGCCAAAAATAGTCTTTGTCTGGTTCGGAGTAAAGACCTTTATTTTCAGTTCGGAATAAGAGTCCCTATTCTCTTTTCGGAATAACGACCCTTCGGAATAACAAACCTTCGGAATAACGACCCTTCGGAATAATGGTCCTAACGTTAAATTCGGAATAATGACCCTTCGGAACAACAACCCTTATGTTCTATTCGGAATAATGACCCTTCGGAAA
>VJOZ01001781.1:0-17995 GCA_009801055.1 Stichopus horrens | reverse complement strand
TGATATTCAGTTGTTTATGTAATCATTTCTGCAGAACTCTATTTTGATTTGCCTGCTGCTTTAGTGTCATCGTCATGTATCCAATCAAGGGTTAAGTGGGTTTTTTGTGTTGTTTTGTTTCAGATTGAATGAATTTAGACTTGTGGGAATGTTTGGTTTCCATAATTCCAAAATACATCCAGTTTAAGCAAATCCAAAATTCCTGGTTTTTCTTATCTTCATCGGTCCAATCTTCACGAGAACTTTTTATAAATTCACAGGAAGTGAACATCTTTTTCACATATCTGCCCTATTGTAACCAACATGCACACGGAGAGTCTACAAATAACGAAAGGGGGTTATGGATTATCGGAACGTAAAAAAATCACTGACTTACCTGCTATCGCCAAATGCTTCACGAAGAAGTTTAATCTCGATTTTTTGTGACGGACACTGAACAAAGCAGCCAAGACGAGCCCGTTACCCACTACGATTAGAATGAACATGGTCCATAGAATAGCCAATTGGAGCTCCTGTAATGGAAACCAACGACAAAGAAAAAACAAAGAAAAAAAAAACAGATTAAAACACATGATAGCTAATGTTGCTAACTAATCAATTTTGATTCTTCATAAAGTAAAAGAAAGAGGTTCTGTGATTACTGTTCCTCCGAATCTGACATGCCACGTGACTGATCTTTATCGATGATGACAGATCGCATTTATCCCCTTCGTCCTCTTTAATTTAATGCGTCCTAATTAAAGCGATATATTGGGTTCTTGGAATGACCCACTAGGAGCCCTCGGGTCTACAGTGTGCTCTGTTTGAGTTGCTGGTGCTGTCAGACCAATGCGCACTCTTTCCTGATAGGCCTTTTACCCAGAGGGACGTTAATACTTTAACCACGAGGAAAAACCTGCATACTAACTTGTTTGTTGCTAGATACAAACATGTTAAGTGAAGGTTTTTACTAAACATGACGTTTCACAGAAGTAAATAATTAAGTTGGCACGCTGTTGCTTCCCTTCCTTGATCCCTTTACTACTATCTCTCTTCATCTCTGCCCAAGTCATTCGGACCCTCCTTGATCCTCCCCATCCTGTAGTTGTTCTCGTGCTGTTACTTTATCCAGTGTCTTCAGGACTTTCCTTTCTCCACTTCAGTCTTCCGCCCATCGACTATGGATGCTCACAAAGGACAAAATTCGAGAATATAAAGTACGTTATACTGTAGTCTCAAATTTTGTCCACTGTAGACAGCCATAGTAGACTTGGTCTTCCCTTCAGGTACCTCCAATTATCTTGTTGGCGTTGTCCATATTGCCTTTCTAAATTTCCTTCCTTTGATTTCTTAATCTGCTGCATCTCATCTTTCTGCTTTACTCCTCCCAAATGTCTCTCATCCTCCTACCCTTGGGTCCTCCTGGCTCTTCACCTTCCCCTATCCGTTCCCTTCCCACCTCCTTTTCGTTACTACTGCCTCTTTTCCTTATATGCGCCTCCTTGTGTTATTACTGGTGGTCGTTCTTCCATCGTGATTCTTATCATTACGATCATCATATACTCTCTTTTTTTCCTTCATTCCCTCTTCAGTTATATCTGAATCTGTTCATACAAGCTGTACATTACTTTAAATGATTTTCACTCAATCAGGTATATGCGGTATCGTAGCAGGTGCCTGATTCAATTCAATCACAGAGATAGTCTGGGATTCGTCTTCTTCGAGGATCTATTGAACGCGAGAACAGTACCTGTCTTCGTGTTTCCCCATAGATCAGAGATAATTACAAAGACATGCATTAGCATGGAAATCTGTACATTATCCAGACACATCCCCAAAACTAAGCTAATATACATCTGCAGAGAATGCAAGTGATTTTCGAAAACGACATTTTTTCGCTCTTCATGGGTATGATTAAAAAATCTCAATCTTTTGAAGATGAAGTTTCTGTCTGTCATTTCAGTATAAATATATATATTCATATCTGAATATATATATATATTTGAATAACACGCTTAAATCTTCTGGTTGATCCCCTATCATGATTCCACCGAAAACTCTCCAACCTCACCCTCATCCGGAGTGTCAAATAAACTTTTAGGAAATAAGGCAAGCTTGCTCAATCAAATGTCTTGAGGCGCCAGGTAGCAAAATTACGTCGATGTGGTCTACCATTCATCCCCGTCCCGGGGAAGACGTGTGTAAAGGCTGTTGTTTTCCACTCACACCGCTTCCTTTTTATTTCGTGCGTGTGCAGCTATGGACGCTGCGATAAGGCGCGTTCACACTACAACGAATTCTGGTCGGATTGCGATCCGATTTTTTTTATTTTTAATAAATATCTTCTCCATCTCTGATCGGAAAGAACCAAAAATTTGTCAACTTGTGTAAATATATGATTTGTACCAGAGGACTACGAAAATGAAATGTTATCTAATTATTTCGTGACGTCACACCGACAGACAGTTTTTATCGAACACTCGTAGTCCGATAAAAGNNGTGACGTCACAAAATAATTAGTATAGATTTAATTTTCTTAGTCATGCGATTCAATTCATTTATTTACACAAGTTGGCAAAGTTTGGGTTCTTTCCAAGTAGAGATGGAGAATATATTTACTAAAAATAAATAATTCGGATCGTAATTCGACCCGAATTCGTTGTAGCGTGAACGCGCCTTTAGTCGGTTACGGTCACTAGCGAGAGAGATGGCCTCAGAAGTTGTATAACTGGCGTAGCTGCCCCAGGGTTCATTCGATCCTAGGGGTCTGTCAAACGTTAACCAGAGGCCTGCACTCTCTGCTGGCAATCACATGCAGTGCATGCGCTATTTGCAAAAGGGAAATTCCGGTGACACCCTTACCGGGATTTGTGTCCCGATATGGAGGCGAATGCGAGCATGTGTTGCGTGGGTGTGTGTCCATAAGGAGTTAGAGGAAAAGCCAAAATTTTGCACAAAACGGTTTTTTTTTTTTTTTTGGAAATTATGCAAGTTTTGAAGAAACTTTCGGTAGACTTTTTCTTAATAGCTTTTTACAATACTGTGTTCTTTCAGGGAAATTATTCTCCCGAAAAGCCGGCGGTTAATTCTGAATGGCGCTAATTCATCAATCAAAGAGAAGTACGTTAATATGTAAGGCTTTTTTAGGTAAAGATCTTGAACAACCTATTAAGTCAGATTACTACTTTTCAGTACTTTAACAACATCAATGTCACTTTTTCCTTGTTTTCCTTTCAGTTTTCCCGTCTCCCCTCTTGTCAGAAATGAAACTGGAGAAATATTTCAATTTTGATTGATTGGTTGGCCCCATGCATTTCAAGGAGGTCCGATCGAGTGGCTAGTTTGTCACTCAAGAGAAGTCCATAAACGTGTGTGTGTGTCTGTGTGTGTGTGTATGTGCGTGTGATCGTCGGTATTATGCGTAAAAGATAAGGGCTTTGGCATTGCTACCATTATAATCATCACCGCGACAGCCCTTAGTGCAATAGTTTGATAAACGTGATCCGACATTTTTGTAATAAGAGTGTTTAGGGGTACATACACTGGGTAACATTTCAGTGTGGTATCATGTTGAATGAAGGACTATTGGACCATACTAAGAGAGATTTATCTGTTACTACGTCAAAGAGGCTACATAGTGAGTCTTCCTCGATAATATCCCATATACAGGCATCCCGGAAAGAATGGGTACGCAAACTGACTTCTAAGAAAAAAAAATGTCCAAGCAGTTCTGTAAAATCCATTTTATCTAACCCCAAATCGGTTAGAAATCTACATGACTGACTACCTTTGATTGATCGGATATTTGATACAGTTGACATCAATGCACAAATACAGAATAAATTGACTCATGCCAACGAACGTTTGTCAATCGACAGAATACATATCGCCTTCTAATTCACGGAGTCCAACTCATAAAAGGAAAATTTGAAATTTAAACACAAATCAGTGACCAGTGCGAACGATAAGTTTCGAGAGAGCTACGTGCATCTTTGGTGTATTTCGTCCTTCAAAAATATAGAAAGACATTAAAAGATCATCTCCCTGTTCCTTCAAGATTGCTTGTAGATCTTCGGCCTCATCTGCTGCGTCAGTTCCGCTCTGTCTCTCTCTATCATATTCAGAATTTGAATCAGTATAATAACAACATTGCAACATCAATTTAATTTAATGTTCAATACATTCCTGCTCTAAATTACGTCAAAGGAAATCTTTATATCATATTATACTCGATATATGAAATAGGTCCATATCGCACCGTATCATTTACGAAATCAGTTTTTGAGGTGAATAGACCGTTATCACTTCCTTGTTTGAAAAAGAAAATGTCTTTTTTGTCAGTCATATCTAGTAAATGAACCCAGAAATATTTACGACAAAAATGAGATACTCACTTGCATTTTGCTATTTCCTTTAAAGCTGTTTTAATGATATATTACATAGTTAGGCTATACAATGAAGCCATTGTTATGATGATGGTATCAATAGATCATATCTACAAAAACACTGTTGTAACATAATATATTTTGACACCGAATCACTAAAGTGAATTTAGAGCCCAAAATTATGTCGGAACGGATGACAGACGGCAGACCTTTTTCCTGCATCTTACAGCCATGACTTAGGTTTCGTTTGTTCACGCATGCGTGGAACTAATAAACACGGGTTGATTTGGAACAAACAGCCAACTTTACAGGGTGGATATTAGGCAGGTGATATTAAAGAGTGGGTGGATCAATGATTCGACTATATCAAGTCTACGTTCCTTCGATACAAACAGTCATTTTATCGGTAGAGATCAAACACAAGCATTGCCCTCTCAATCACAGAGAACTTTCTGTGTGTTTGAGTGTGGGAATAAGCAGAGTGGAGTTGTACGAGATACCGGTAAGTCAGATTATTTTCGCCGGGGATAAAGCAGCGATGCAATTTGTAGGAAACTTTTGAATCTATTTCCGTAAGTGTTGTTCAACGATGCCCGACGTTGCTCAAAAGTTCAAAATTGATATTTTCTTAAAGGAAAAATGTCGTTTATACCTGATGATTTCTAAAACACGGTGACGATCTCCCAAACATCAGAATGAAAAAAAACCGAAGAAATAATAACTATGCAAACACAAATCGTGCAACTTTGATTTTGTTTCATGTAGACATGCATGGTATGGCTGCAATCTGTGGTGGATGCTATCTAGTATACCCTGATCTGCACCTGCGCGTTCCAGAAGGTATTATGTACAGTGTCGAAATGTGTCGTCATTCCGACTTAGACTTAGTCTCATAGCAAAGGCTAATGTTCCTATTTTAATTCTCACACTAATGTTACCCATACTAAAAATTAATTCGACGAAGTATAAGTGGGAAAACAATCGCAACAGGGCTATGTTTTACACACACTGTCATCGTATGCATGCCATATTGTATGTTTTGACGTTTATGAGTTTTTTTTTATTCGTAAAAAATTGTGTGAGTTTAAAAATTGGTGCAAGAATCTTGTCTACTGCGGGTCTTTAGCGTGGCCTTAAAGTGACGCCACAACGACTACGTCAACGAGGGACTTGCAACCACCACACGAGAGATACGTCTTCTAAAAGGACGTTTGTGAGTAGTAGTGTACTCTAAACCTCAAACGAAGAACCAACGGTAGTGAATCCACATGCTGCTGGTATATCTTGGTGGCTTTTCATGTGTCTGTATGCATTATTGTACAGTGTATGTCTGTGTAGGTGCATTTACGTGTTATATGCTTCAACGACTGATAGACCATCTACCTAAGATGAATCCGTAACGACCATTAAAGCTTCAGAACAAACTTCACGGATCCTCGAAAAGGTTTTCAAAATGTAAGCTTGTAGTTAGTGCAGCAAGTGATTCCTTTTGAGAATTGTGTAGTATAGTGTGTGTATCCAAAGTATGTCTATGGTCGTATCGATAAAAAGTAACAACGAGAAAGTACCCCGTTCACGTGTGATTTCCCATAGGGAAAGGTTCAATTTCTGCCGCAAGTTACATCATTAAAAAGACCTCCAAATTAGGTGCTAGTCTATTTGTCGCCGTGAGTTTGTTTCATTTTGTTGGGGGTCGCAACTGTTAATTACCCGATTGAGGGGATCCCTTTAGACAAATCCGAGGAGAGCATGCTCTCAAGAAAAACAGATAACAAACAACAGGGCCACGAAAATTATTTGATCTAGATTTTGTATTAAGTAACAGAGTGTGATAGTTCTCCCGCCATCCATCAGTCTCCTGTCAATGTTCATTTTGAATTCCTTTGTCGGTTGTAAATAATACAAGAGATCCTCTATTTCTTGTTTGTTTGTTTAAGAGGAAATTTATGCCCACTGCAATGAACTGACACATTACCGTAACCTGAAGTGGTTGGGGAGGATTTGGATTGGTGGTAAACATTTTTGAGTGAATCTTAAATTTCGATAAGTTTAGCAAAACGAGTTGGAAATCGAAATCCACAAACATCCATAAAACAAACGTTAACCACACACAGTGCATCTAAAGTTGAGTTAAGGTACACAAGTTTTGTTAGAGAGCGGCCCCAGTAGAGAAAAAACATTGAACTTTCTTAGGTTGTGACCTGTAAGATAATATTCATCAGTATGTCTTTTGTACCTGATCCTAGTTTCGCATGGATGTTGTTAGGTCGAATGTTATCAGTGTTTACCTGGACTCTGCAGGTAGAGGGGCTGCAAAGTTAACGAGAGGATGCATATAAAACATAACCTCTTCAAATAATGAATATTATCTTATCTTGCGGGCCACAATGTAAAAACGGTTAAAAAATTAACGGTTTTTTTTTCTCTCTGCTGGGGCCCTCTCTAACAAATAGTGTGCTTGGTCGATGATTTTTACTAAACGTTTGTTAAATAGGTATGAGTCTTCTCGATTTGGAGAAAGAATGAGCAAAACTTTATGTAAGATGTATTTTACAACGTCCTATGCTCCTTTAAGAGGTATTTGTTTTTCAGAAAAAAAAAATCAACTTTAAAAACCAAGATTTGTGGATACAGAATGATAGGTTTTTCAAAATGAGAAAGGATGGTCTTCCTTTTAAGAAGTAAGTTTCGCACAGATAGAGAGTCAGTATATTCTTTTTTCAAGAATAATTTGTTCACTCACACTTTCAGAAAANNAAAAAAAAAAAAACGACAAACGATGCCTCTTCCGTAACTCATGCATTATGTTTTGGATAGCTGAGGCTTCTGTTAATGTTTATTGATCAGTCTGAATTGCTTAATAATTACTAAAACTATTTAATTTGTGTATCACGTTGGTGCAACGTAAACGCCATACATACTTGCCTTTAAGTGTAGATTTGCATAAGTTTATTTTTCCTTGAAAAACTGGAGATTAGTTTGACAAGTTTTGAAAGTCTCTCGGGATGAGGGCTGCCATGATCTTATGGAAACAATTAATGGGAAAAATGTACACGGCTGTAAATGGAACGCGATTTTTCTTGGACAACTTCTCATGCATCGGGTTTGAGTCAGTCCAATGAAAATAATTTTTTTAATAACAATTTTTTTTAGTTATGATTTTTTTAATTGATATAAACGTAATATCGATCCTTGCTGCTTGCTCCGGTGAATTTTGTAGTACGGTATTTGAAATGGATTATGTTCAGATAATGATACCTTAAGGAAAAATTGACAAAGTGAAATCTGCAGCTAGTTTTCCAAGAGTGCTTAGGATTTTTTTCGTTTTCTTTTTTTTTTTCGTACGTAAAAATTGACGTCAGAAGTAGGGTTTGGACTCGGGGTTACACCAATGGATTTTGAATTGCAGCATGACTTCCAGGGATTACAGAGTTTAGAATGAATGCTCTTGGTTAAAGAACTTCTGCGAGATGAGTGCACATTACTATTGCCCTTACGGCTCTTTACTTAAACGCTGCGCAACCGTCCATCTCAGATGAACGACCTCAAACAATTTACGGAAGAATGTCTAGCTCCCATCTTTTAAACAAACAGGTTTGTGTTCACTGGTCACATTGTTCCCGGCTTTAAAAAAGAATCACACTAGAGCAAGTTCATGAAAACACTTCGAATGAAGTAAAGAAAATTATAAATTGTCCCAAGGGTAGGTTTCTTACAGTTTCTCTTTTCTTATTAGGGAAAAAAATGCAGAAAAAAATACTGAACTTGTAGTCCTCGTAGACGCTTTCAAAATGTTGAAAGGCATCATAAATGTCAGTCGTTATGATATAATAAAATGTGTTTAATTTCTACCCCTTTGGCGACCATTGAATATACTGATGTCCTATCGCTATTGGTGAAATCTCATGTCCAATATGTTGTATAGGTCATTAACATTATAAAACTATTACTGCATTGTAACAAAGACTTCGAAAACTTTTGAAAAGGCACAGGGTGCGTTTCTTTGCACACCGCTCAACAGAATCATACTTGTCTCTCCGTTATGGATACAATTTTACACTTTTGGTGAGTTTCGTATCACATCAGTGGTTGACAGCAGAAACATGCAAGGTATATTGATAACGTATCAACATAAGTCTTAATAGTTCTATGTACGTATACTGTCCTAGCTCTACAAGTGATTCGATTTCCAGTGTATCAATACTCCGTCTCATTTTCTGAAATCCGTTTTATTCGTTCGTTAGTGAAGACGGAAGCGCTGGGAATATATTTATCGAAATGAAGCAGAAGTGTTTGACAAACATCTTCCCAACGTTTGTTCAGAGATATTGTTTCCTATCCACGTTACACTTTTTTTTTAAATTTAGAAGGGTGCTGTCAATTTTGCCTACGTTGAATGTAAACCAAGTTGGGTAAGTCGAATGATGATATCACATAACCACTTATAGCAGAAATTTTAATGTATGTCTTGTTGCTGTACCAACAAAATCCTCACACACTTGTCCATATTTCGTATTGAATTACTGAAGTGTATCATGCAATAATCAAATAATTAAAACTATGATTTGAATCTATGCATAACTGTTAAAAATATTGACAAATGAAATATACATCACTTGTGGTCCAGTGATATTTCTCAAAACGGCAGCGCCCTGATTAAGTTTTTATGAGCATTCAAATTGCAATTTGTTGGAAGTAAACAACATATTCAAATGAAATTTGATGATGGTGTTCACCACATCATAGTCTTTCATTTAACATTGTCAAACGTCCTGACATTCTTTCTCCAAAACCCTTTTCAAACCGTCGAAAATTAGATAAAGCCTAGCCAAAAACGTCAAAGTGACTTAATTCTAATATAACGAAAACGTGCTTTTCAACCCACGACAGTGTGTAGACGCTATTTTCACAATGTTTACGCAAAGATCCGGAATCTCTTAAAAGCGGGATATTGAAGCATCTATCATGAAATGTGAAGAACTATTTGAAAGGGAATGAAATCTTCGCAGTGTATTAACGTCATTGCACATTAGGCAACCCGCTCTCATTCTAATCTCAACAAAACATCTCTCTTCATATAGTTTCATTGAACGCAAATATAAATCACGTTCTCTGATCAACACCGATACTCCAAGACATTCAATATAATACATAGGACAACACCTGCATTATTATCAATGGGTGTGGAGGTGGTTGGATGTTAATGACGTCAGTTTGTCTTAAGCGTTAGATATTCACAATTTCGATGGTATTTTTCAATTGTAACCACGCGGCAAAGCTGTCAATTTTCTTCCAATGCCGTGTTTCACCAGGGAGTTGCAACTCCCTGGTTTTACTTAACTATAATTTAGCGCTTTTTAACGGTAATTTGCAACATTTACGTACCGCCTTTGTTTTTTTTTGTTTTGTTTTTTAGCACTGCGTACAGTACGGTAAGGTGCACGAATGGCATATACGAGTTTGACTCCAGTGAAATAAGTCCCGGTAGATTAATGTCGTGTGTATTAAATACTGAAATTTTCTTTACTTAATGAGTTGTAATGTGAATCATACATGTATGCGTAAAGGAAAAAAAAACGTATCTTCATCCCGGTAAATGATTATCTCTTTATCCAAATTCCATTGCGTCTACACGAAGTTCACTGGGATAACTGTACCCCTAGCCATAAACGGCAAACTCACCATTTGTACGGCTAATCTATTATCGTGTTGGTGAATTGTCGAGGTCGTCGCCAAGTCATCCTCCAAGGTCACCGGTAACTCTGTTACCTCCAGTTTGGTACCTTGTGCTGTTTCGTCCCCCATTTTGGTTCGATCAATCAGAGCCAACGAGCGTTAAATTCATCAACGGGATCAGCATAGATTGTGCTGTTGCGAGTTTGTCTCCTGGAAAACCTGGGAAATAAATCAGACGCCATTCTTACTTTAATTAATTCTACGCAGTTTAGGATGAAATTTGTTTTTATCGCTATACGTCTAAAATCTCTTGATGCACATTACTTTGATTAAAAGAAACTTAAACGTCAGCTTATGATGTACCAGTCTTCTTTATTAAACTCTGTCATATGCATCGCATTTATCTGTCTCACTAAGGACACATTCCAGGGCATATAGGCTACGGTAGTGGTACTGAAAACAGATATTTTCTACTGTTAATTTATTAAAAGGATCATTTTGAGTTACATTAATCGTCAAGGAGTTAGATTATGATCTCAAGAGACCATAACATAGTACGTTTTTAAAGTTTATTCCACGAATATTGGTGTAACATAGCTTGTATCCTGCAGTGTAACATCAGTTGTCACTGAAACGGTCACAAATTTTGTTTTAAATGGGTTATAAAATCATTTTATGTTTCTGTGTTAGAATGAAGAAGAGGGTTTCTGTTTGATGCTGTTGTTGAAAAGCACCAACTAATGAAATATAAATATGCAAGGAAATGTATAAATGCAGTCATTATTACTCCATAATGTATCTTATCAATCACCTCGAGGTCACAGTTTGTCCATAGTTGTGGCACAGTCTGATTTATCGAACTCATTGGGCTACCTCGATAAACATGACGTAACATTTCGAGAGCAAACTAAAACTTGCGAACTCCAAAATGTATTGCCGATTGACACGTCGTATATTTCGACTTACAGGATCAACTTAGGCCTCTTTTTTAACAACCATGTGTTTAGTTCCCTGTAGCAATTCTTGTAAATGTCAGTCTCTGTAACGAGCACGATCGGTGATAGTCATTAACTACACGTAGCTTGATTTACAAGTGCATCCTACTACATTGACTTTGTATAGCCTAACGTTATACAAATTCATAAAGCATTCAAGTCAGCCATCCCTTTCCACATTTTTGAGTCAGTATTTAGAAGACCTGCCACATGCTCAAAGCATGTTATACACTCATCTTTTTAACTGTATCAAGATCCTGTCGTGGATCCAAGGACGACCAACGACGACCAACGACGGCCATGGCCCTACCCAAAGGGAGGCAATAAAAAAAATTGAAGTTATACCAAGCTGGAAAACGGAATTTTTAGAAGAGAAAATAACGTCACATTAGTACACTCTTGTTTCATCAAATCTCATCTGAGTGAATTTCGTTAAAGAAAAACCTTTCAACCCCACCCCCCTTCCTTACTGAATTACCAGTTTGGTCTCTCCCAAACAAAGGACTTAGATCTGCCAATGTGAAAAATCTTTGCAATATGTGAAATACAGCAAAACAGACTATGCAATAAACAAAAATAAAAAAAATACATTAACTTCATCTGTAATCTAATACATTCCAGATTTTAGATCTGCTAGAAACTGTATACTCATAAACCGTCCATAGTAAGTTCCCTTTGTAGCACCAAACCACCTGTGAGGACAAAACATCGCTTTACTCCCTACAACTCCTCGTACCAAAACTTCTATCGTCTCCTCCATATTCCTTCTGTTTTTAATTCTCTGCAGAATGACTTTATTTAGCTTAACAATTGCCACCCTTTCGTTCGTCATCCATCTATATTGCAATACACGAAACTAACGTTCACGTCGGTATTGGTAGCATCCAATGAATGTTTAACACTGCGTCAAAAGTCACGTAAATGCTCGTGTACCTGTAGGTAGATATGTTTTCATACATTGCGGACAACACACTCTTGATATGGAAATTATAACAACCAAACTAAAACATGTCGAACATACGTAAGCATTAAATTTCTCAGGACCTCCATGTATCTTCAAATGTATGCACATTTTTTAATTGTAATTGTCTTGTTTAACTGTCTTATTAATGAAAGAGGTCTCCGCACTTTGGAAACTGTAAGCGGGATCCCTTTACCCCCAACAACTTTAAAAGGTAGTTTCCATCCTTTTAAAAATTAAATCCAATACTTTGTGTACATTTAGTTTTGTCTTTATTATCATTGCGTATGTTTTTCTTCCCTCCATGTCAATGTCAATTACAAAAGTTGTAAAACAGTGACAAGTTGACAGAAGGATGTAAGATAAAAATGGACAAATACAAGCCAAGAGTAAATAGAATGGAAAGAGATAATGTTTTTGTGTTCGATAATAGAAGCTGACAACATTTTGACATCTGATAGGCGAACTAGAAATAATTGTCTGAAACTAGCTCCACTGTGCGTTGAAAGTTTAAAAGAAAATGAACCTTTAAAGGCAAAACTTTTCGTTTTTAGGTTGATATTCCACCCAATGATTTATTGGTGTTTGCATCTGCATCTTAAGCATTAAGACATTTTAGACAATACGTTATTGACACCGAGAAGCGAAAAATTGGAAATTAAATTCCGTTTACAGCTGTGATAACCACATCGCTAAGGGATAATACGAAGTAAACGGAAAAATAGAGTGGTCTGTCTCTTTTGATTTATGTTTTAAATCGAAATTGTCTCCAGTTGTTTTGCTCATCTGGTAAGCTGTTTGGTATCTTCTGACTTCAACGTAGAACTACAATTGTTAGGGAGATCTATAAGGTAATACTGAAACAGCGTTGCTTAATCAGACAGTGACGAGACAAACCAAAGGAAAAGTGGTTATAGATTACAAAGGTGATATTATAGTTTCATGTTCTTGCTTTGCGATGAAACTGATCCAGTAAGTCTCCGTCAAGCATTCTTAAAATGTTAAATACACGCTATGATGAACAGTTTAGAAACTCGATAAATCCATTCCCGACACATTGCCTAATGTTGACACTTAGTTGACGCTTAGTTATTCATATGCTCTTGCTTGAGGGAATGAAACACTGAAACTTATTAAAGATCGACTATTTAGCTGATTCGTCCACTAGAGGACATTGCTGTAACTATTTAGTGGCCCGAACATTGGTCACACTTTTGCAAAATTGATGAAAGGTTGTCACAGCAAAGTAGAAAGAAAAAATTAAACCACCTCGATTAATAAAAATCCAGATGGTTTGTAGTAAGAGGGGCACTAAAATCACAACTATGGCAGTCTTAACAAATATAATGACCCGTTACAGGTACGGTGTAACCATGGAGTATCTCCATAGTTTTATTAATCTTGTAGTCATATTTGCATGGCGAGTAGTGACCTTATTTGAGTTAATAATCATATCAGTTTACAGTTAACATTTCCTGTATATCTATATCGTGATAGGATATTTACTTGGTTATGTATTACCATATTCTCTTCATAAGAGGTTAAATTCCTTTGTTGCTATCTTATTACATCCAGACATGTACTATGAATTTAATTGAGTTAGCAATTGAGCTTCTTCTGCTTTCACCATAAAAGGTAAAGTTAATTTTCATACCAATTACATTCGGCAATTTGGTTAGTGAAGTATCTCGTGTCCCTTGTACGATTCGTTGAATTAGGAGCAGAGGGTAACTTACNNGGGGGGGGGGGGTAAGGGATGTAATTTAGATCAGTGTACAGATAGGTATATGTAGAGATACAGTGCAGTGTAGAGTTACGCGAGCTGCCTAAATATTGTCAACCTCGTCGAGCACTCAACTCAATACTCCTCCGCCTCCTCGCTATGTGGCAGGTTCATCTTTTAAGAAAACCTTTCTTCACATGAGGAGGAGGAGGAGAATTAGATAAAGCGCACAATGACAAAAAAGGGATAAAACTGCAGTATATTGACAACACAAGATAGAAAAAAATGTGAGCCCTATTCAGAGTTTTGCGTCACTCTGCATTTTCCTACGTGTTTCTATGTTTCCAGAAAAGTTTTTAAGCGCCGTTTGATTTGTATTTTGTGTATAAGAAAAAGACATTGAGACGCTTCGCTCAAAGAACGATACCAACATATCCGATCTCTCAGACTAAATATAGCATCAAGTAGTAAGACACAACCATGACTAGAATGTAAACATTAGATTATAGTCGATAGTGTATCATTACACTTATACAACGGTGAACGCTTCACACTGATCGTAGTGGTGTAAATTTGTAATAAGGCCGGTGTATTATTTTCACCAAGGTTGTCATACGCGTTCAAACAGACATACAGACCTACAGACATATATTGTAGTATCCATTTCATATCTGCTAAGATGAGTTTGCAATGCATTTTCATCAACCATGTTTTGATATTGTTGAGAATTACTTAATCTGCCACTTAGTCTCACTTAGACGAGTAATCAAAATAAGTTCGTGGTAATCGGTAATATCAAGCATTCATTTGAAATATAAACAAGCAATAACAAAATCGTTCGAAATAAAACAGTTGGAGTGCGTCACAGGATAAGTCACTTCATATGAATTATATCCTTCAAGGAAAACGCTATCACTCTACTTTGAGTTGATGTGTGAAATATATAAGACGTTGCATGCCTTTTAACTGACCTGAGTTAAAATTCCCTGCAGCGACCATCAATCACTTTTGAACCTCCAGCCTCTGGCTTCGAGAAAAGAAGAAAAGGACAGCCCTGTCATTAACACGCCAAAGCGGTAGCAGTTCACTGTTCCACAATCACCAATGAATCAATTTGGTTGGTTATCTGGGGGATAACGTAAAAGGAATACCGTGATTAAATTACTTTACAACGTACACTGCAGTGGAAGAAACAACAACCGTTTGAAGGTTTTGCGCTCTCCGCGTTTTCTACACCGGACTCATCTGATGAAGATGAGACAATTGTCCTTCCCATCACGCACGACAACACATTTTATTGAAATAAATTAATTCTTGTAACTAATTTTTGTGAAAATATGAGACATTGGTTACAAAGAAAAGATGTCAATCGTTTAATCTATAAAACAGCATAGACGTCGGTTCATTAAAAGCAATATGAAAAACCATAAACACATCTGGATTAAATTCATATATGATATGCTTTAAAGTTAAGGGAAATACCTGTCACCAAGAAGAAATAAAAGAACACTTTCCGGAACGGTCAATTTGTTTAAATCACTAAATGTTTATCTTTCTTTTTTTGTGATACCATATGGTCGATTTCCGTATCGCTGTCAAAAAGGTGATCATTGACAGGTTACAGACATAAATAAACATGATACCACATCCTCCGCCCCCCCCCAAAAAAAGGGTGTGTGTGAAAGGTAACACCAGGCCAAATAACAACTGGCAGAAAACTTTTGTGACACGCCGACGACTTCATTAGTTTGACACTGACACGATAGCCGCTGTGTCTAGTCTATCTTGGTTGACAGGTTTGACTACATGTTTGACTACTTGCCAAAAAACTTTGACTTTAATTTCAGGAGTCCATTTTTATTTTGTCCTCTATTTTACAAGGGTCCCCGCGCATGAGGATATTGATACCTTATGCGTCCCTTTCGAAGGGAATGTAACTGTTCTCTTATTTCTCATAGTATACCCATAAACACCCCCACTCAATCAATGTAAACCCAAGTAGTATTCACGATACCTTGTAAGAAAAAGGGGTGTCTTACAATAGTGAGACTGAAAGTATTTTATGTCTGCCATCAAAATACTACATGACAGATTATTACACCGTTAACATTATTCCATTTGTCTGGCAAGTGAGCAGTGTCAAAACTTTATTTCTAATATAGACCTACCACAGTGAACCTAGTGGAACATCTGAGCAGTCTACACGAAACAAAGCCGGTTGATTTGAACGCTTTGTGATATATGAACTGGCTTTACTTTCCCAATTTTTTTCGTAACATTTGTTGACCCTTTGGTGCCATATATTTTCGAATTGCGTTGATTTTAGCCAGTAACCGGAGAAAGGCATCGGTCAAACTCGTAAATCATAATTTGCCGTTTCATCGCATGCACAATTTAGTTTGAGTTCGAATAACAGAATGGTCTTGCGCATTTTAGGCGGGAAACCTGCATACATATAGTGCTCGTCTTATAACTTTCGTTGAAGCTTCAATATCATCACGTGATCACTGTAAATGAAGCTTTACTCGTTAACGGTAACAAGCATTTACTTCATCTAGTCATTAATTGATTTTAATGACGTTAATTACCTTGCTGATTCACAAACGAGTTTACGATTGCTCGTGCGCTGAAATAAGATTGCGATTGCTCGAGGCTACCCGACTGATGATTTTTTGGGGGGGTGGAAAGAATACATATACACACATACACACTAGGCATACACAGTAACAAAAGACAAAAAATATAGGGGCAAATTATAGCCAAATGAAATAGCAAAGAATTTTCTTGCAGTGCTAGCTTCAAAAATTGAAAATGGAATGGCGTGTCATTCGTTTAGATGTGTTGCCAAACATTTTGCCGACGCTTAGCAATGGTGTGTTATTTGAAGTGTGTGTTATTTGAAGTTGGTTTGAGAGGGGGTCGGGTAAATGGTACTGTACATCAACTTAATACAGGTAGGGCATCCTAATGTCTAGTACTGTGTCTCATAGGTCTTGCATACATGCGATTACTTTTGTTTCGCTATATTCGTGTAAAAAGGAGACGTTTGGAAATCAATTCACGTATATCAAAAATTTCTCTCACCTCTTGCAGAATGTTTGTCTCCAAAGTATTGAGAAATTATGTACATCGATAGAAATGTTATCTTTTCCATTAACTTTGAGATATATCAAGTCAGCAAAGACGAGTGTGCTAAGGCACACATTCTCTGTCTATATCTGTCTTTTTTTTCCTTTTAAATATGTGATTATTGAAGTTAAAAGTCCTATCACGTCGTCTTTTGCAAACTATGACAAAACTCGTGAACCAAGAGAGGAATTTGACAATGGCACACGACATACGTGTAACAAAATGAAGATTGCACTCGACAAATGTGTTTTCTTGGAAGACTATATTGATTAAAAGAGGATTTCTGTTTTTATAATTGACAAGTTCAAGCGGGAATTATAGTTTAGGGCCGTCGACATTCTCTTTTTATATAAGATCTTGTCACTATAGTTTGTCTTCTGAAATATGAATTAATAGCTCAAAAGAAAAATTCGTACACCACAAATCTTGAAACTAGGGAGAATTTTTACAATAAGTATGCCAGGACTGAATTTGACGGTGTCGCATAATTTTTGGTCGTGACAGTACATACAAACATCCGTAGACGAGGGCGGCAGAACGGTTCGGAACGGATTTTTCTGTTTTTTTCTCTTTTTTTTTTAGAAGATTATCAGTGTTTCTTGTTACAAGCTATAAATATACTATGTATTGCAATATTGTACATTTGCAATGAGGAATCCTCCTGATAAAAGTTTAAGAAATAATAATTGGTTCCTTTACTTACTCAGTTCTATAAGCGTTTCCGTACATTCAGCCCTGGTAGGAATTACTTTCATCCTAATTATTTACTCACTGAGAAAACAAACAGCGTATGGTCATAATAGTGACAATTTAAAGGGGGAACTCCAACTAAGAAACATGTCTTGTTACTTATTTGAGCCATTTCAAACCATTTTCATTCATATTCTTGACGTTTTGAAATGAACTTCTAATGGGCAACATGGCAACATGATATGTTCAAACTTAACTCCCCACAGAGTTTCTAACACTAGGCTTGTATATGAAGGTCGCGGCCATTATACAGTAATGTAATTGACTGTGATCTCTATGGCTTGTGACGTAATCGACGACCAACCATGATCAACGTGATTAACCTACATAATTAGTTATTAGACACTCTGTGTATTCAATGTGGCTATCACAAGATAAAATAGGTAATCGATAAGAT
>VJOZ01001769.1:0-11379 GCA_009801055.1 Stichopus horrens | reverse complement strand
ATGTCTCCATGGTGGCATGCAAATGTTGAAAGCCGAGAATAACAGGGTTGAAATTCAACACTTTTCAGAGACAAGGGAAAAACATGTCAGACAAGATCCAATCTTTAGGGTAGGCCTAACTTTTTGAAGTAAAGTTCTTTCTATTGAAGTGGAAAGAGTTTGTTGGCATCATCAAGTATGAGTAATCTATTTTGGATGCTCTGTAGCAAGGGCTATTTCCCACAGAATGACAGAATACCAATCTGAATAGTGTGGAGGAGTTAACTATATTGTGTGTACATGTGGTAATTACTGTGTAGGCCCTATATATGGCAAAAAGTTAAAGTCTTGCACTTTTGACTTGTTGCTTTCTCTTCCTATGACCAAATCATATTTCGGACAGCCTAGTGTGTGAAGTGAATTTTCTGAAGCCCAACTTAAATTTTTTTTAAAAAAATCAGGCCTGAATAACATGTACATGTACCGTGGTAATATCTCCGCAGTAATTAAAAGTAGAACAAGGAGTTAAAAATTGCATGGCTAGAAGTATACACAACCAATGCTCTGAAGTCATGTGTGCAACCCCCAATGTCACGCAGTAAATTGTATCATTCCTCTTGACGTATGATTAGAACAGAAATATTCAATCTGTCCTCTGCCTTTACAGTACGAATATGAGAATATGAGTACGAATTATGAGGACTAAGAAAGGTTTGCACTGCCACAGCATTTACAGTCATCAGGGAATTAAACTATTCTTTGGCTTGTTTTGCCTTAGTGTTGCACATGACAATTGAGTACTTAATACTTAAGTAATTCTTTTGCAATTACAAAACATGAAACACTGTATGATCTATCTGGCCCTGTTTCAGGAAACCTCAGGAAACTGTTCATCTAGTTGCCAAAATATTAGACTTCTGTCCCTTCTGCTCATTTGCTTATGATCCCTTGTAAAGAATGGGGCTAAATTGTAGTCATTTATGTTTATTGAACAGTCATTTTGACTTTTATGCCAAGTGCTCTAACAGTGTTGGCTGCTGCACACCTGCTATTAAAATAATGTTCTGAGGAAGCTAATTGTTTCAGATGACTTCAGTTGTATTGAACTTTACGTCTCGTACATTTGGGGTAGAAATACCGTTCCACATACACACTCATCTTTCCCCAGTTTGGTAGATCTGAAAGTAGTACATAGTACAGTACATGTTTCATTACTTCAAAGTGTTGTACCTCCTTCTCAGTAACAGCTCCCTGTTACAGCTGCTGTACTACAGTGCAGCACAATTTTGCTACAAATTTAATAAGATTCCATCTTGACCAGAACAGGATTTGAGAAATGCGCTAAGACACGGGTCACTGTCGCATGTCATTGTACATAATCAGGAAGATGTGCTGGACTTAAATTAGCCTGTTTACCAAACAATAGGCTTTCACAAACTTTTTTGGGGGAAATAAATGTCTTCTGACAACATACATGTCTTTTATTCACTGAGTATACAAGTTGTGACAAATCAGTTGCAGTTGATTAAACTTGCTGGACAGTCATATGCAGTGTGGGGTGCCAAAAGTCTAATTCACTTCAAGATTAACACTAATGTCTTTGGCAATTTCTTGCATTACTGCTGTTTGCACTCTTGGAACTCATTGTCCATTATTTGCAATGTACAATCGCTGCATTATAGAGAGCAGATTTAGGACCTTTGGACATTTTAAAGGAGAGTGTACAGTAAGAACCATCACAAATCCATTGTGACAAACTTTCTTTGCGTTCTGTTCCATATGGTAAGTTTGGGCATCACAAGGCAATTATCCAAAGACAAATGAGGTTTTATAAATTTTGAAGGACCACAGCAAAGTACGGATTCATACATGAGAAAGGGTCTTATCTGTTTTGTTGGGAAGCTAGTGCCTGTAATGTAAACGCACACTGAGTGGCTTACTTACGATGAGCAAGAGAAATGTCGCAAGTGCACCACACAAATGTAGGCTAGTTACGTGGTACAAAAATAATCTTTGGTAGTATGAAACTTCTCTGCAAATGACCCACAATCGATCTCAAGGATTGCACCTACTGTACTGTGAACTCACTCATCTTCAAACTATGACAGAGAATTGGGAATGAGTGTACAAAATCCTTTGCAAGTTTTCCTTACAATATTTGGTTCTACGTGGCAACAATTTTTGTCGTTTTTTTCTTGAACTAATTGGAAAGTGGGGGGGAAGAAATGTTGGTTCATCGTAATATTTCTGCATGTATCTCTCGTCCACACAGTTGGATGGCATTTTAAATTTTCACCAGAATGCATTACTGTGCAATATATAAAAAGTGAAACTTTCCTGTAAGTTCTTGTTGTGATGGTAGTTTGTAAGTACTGTGATAGAAAGTTTTGAACAGTGCTGGCTTACTGTTACCTCCTGCAGTGCACTAATGCTTTTGTGAAACTGAAAGAGTCTTGTGCTACTGTCCATGTATCATTCATCAAGGTCTCTCAATTTGTATGAGAAAATAATGTGTGAATGCATCCATTGAAAGTTATGAATATAAAGATTTAATACAAATTTAAGTTACGATGAATTTTCAATTCAGCCTGCCCAAAAACTATCAGCCATGAATTGTAAGTCCCTCCACTCCTTAAGAAGTTTAACGGTCACTTTAGCATACAGGATGCCTTACAGTTTAACTCCCTGGAAATGGTGATGTGTGTGTGTATTCATCTACAATATGATCTGGCTGGTAGACCTCATATAGTACAGTTGAATGTATGAGCACAAAGAAGCATTCTTTAGAACTTACAGTATTTGATACTAATTGTGATACAAAGTGTGTAAAATTTTATTGACCAGATGTACCAGTACATTAGAGAAAAGCCTATCAGTAATGTTTCCACGGTATGACGTCGTAAGTTATATTGAGTATCAGGAAGAGTGTAATGGATATGTGCTGTAATGTACGTCATAAGTCAGCAAAGGTATGCTCGTATCATGGACTGTGTGTGCTCTTTATTTGGTAGTGATGATTTAATCCATCTGTGATGATATTCACAAGGGTCACAGAACCAAAAAGAAGGAAAGAAAAACAATACATCAAAAACTATTCATGATTTTGAAGAAAATACCTGGAAATTTCATCACCGTAACTGAGGCAAAGGCTCAATATTTGTCTTTGTAGACCAGCAAAAATTGATCAAATGGCAGTAAAACTTCAAGCATCAGCGGCATAACCAAGAGCTGTGTTGAGGACATTAGTCTTTAGCCCCTAAAATAGTGTTGCCCTGATAAATCGAAGTGTTCATGCATTTTCACCTTGACTTCTCCTTGAGTGAAGCATTAACTAACTGGAATTGAAGAGTTGAAAATAAGAATACTGCTCAACTCCAATGCTATCCAAGTGTTTCGATGACTGTGTTGAATTTTTTTTAAATGTCAAGTGAGAATTCCTCAAAATGCTTTGTAAGTCGCCATTTACAGGAAAAGCATTCAAGCTCGGAGAATGGCTTTCTTTGGCTTTTGTTGCACTTGGATGAGTCATTCGTAAAGTTTTCAGATTTTTGTCGCTGCCAAGAGTTTGTGATCACTCAGCCGTGCCAGTTCGAACAACGCAGGACTGGTTCTTTTGAATTGAACAACAGTTGGATTGCCTCCTTCATGAGATCATTGCAATAAATGTACGATTTTAGCACTCTGCAGTAGACTTAGTGTTGATTCCATTAGATGACTTGACCCCTGTACAAAATGGTTTTTCCACTACTTTGTACTCCATTAGTAGCTTACTGTCACGGTAGGTTTAATTAATTAGTGGTTTTATTACACCACTGTAAGGATTGGTCTCATCAGAACAGTTGGAATTTTTGGAGGCTGTGCAGGATTTATGGCTACTGCTCATTTTGCAATAATAGACCTATTACAATGCAACTGATTAAACAGTTTCCATCAGTTCATTGTCTTTTCCCAGTGCTTTTGTTGTATGAAGCAATTACTCTATTTTTTTTTTAAATTTTTAAGTTAAAAACTTTTGTAAAGTCCTTTGGAGAATTGTGGTCAGTACAGTGTACAGTGTACAGTTTTATTTAGGCGTATAACATTGGCCTGTTTACAATTTAAATCAATTTTAACCTGTTTTCATTTGGGCCTCTTCTGCTGTATCTCAGTAGCCTGTGTTTACGTGGTCATAGAATTCTTTAACCTGACATTACGGTACCTCTTGAGCGATATATGAAATGTGGACTTCCAAGTTATTTAAGATTGAAACTCTGTTAAGATCAAATTCGTTCAGTATTCCCAGATGACAGATGTGCAGTTGATAATTTCTTCTTCATATTTTCTCTCTTTTGTCAGGTGGAGCTCTAAGGGGAATTTTTTAGAAGTCTGACTGCGGAAAGGGTAGCTTTACTAAATTGTGTTGATCAAAGGAATCGAAGGGCATCGCCAGCATGAGGGAGTACAAAGTGGTAGTCCTCGGTAGCGGAGGGGTAGGCAAGAGTGCATTGACCGTACAGTTTGTGCTAGGAAACTTTGTGGAGAAGTACGACCCAACTATAGAGGACTTTTATCGGAAAGCCATCGAGGTGGAAAACACCATGGCTATACTTGAAATTCTGGATACAGCGGGGACAGAGCAGTTTGCGTCGATGAGAGACTTGTACATTCGAAACGGACAGGGCTTTGTTATAGTCTACAGTGTGACTAGCAAACAGAGCCACCAGGACGTCATGGTCTTACGAGAGCAGATTATAAGAGTCAAGGGCAGGGGAGACGTCCCCATGGTACTGGTGGGCAACAAAGCCGATCTTGAACCAGACAGGCAGGTCCCCACGAGCGAAGGCATGATCCTCGCAAACCAGTGGGAGGTGCCCTTCTACGAAACGTCTGCGAAAAACTGCATAAACGTGAACGAGGTGTTCGCTGATTGTGTGGTGGAGATAATGAGGTTACAAGACCCACATAAACATAAAAAAAGGAAATGCTGTACTATTATGTAGAAGAATAAATCACAGACAAGGTGAGTATTTGCCTTCATAAGCTAGAAGTCTTAGGCCTTGAGTGTAAACATGTCAAAAGGTGTTTCTGTTGTTTATAGTACTACAGTGATATGATTATGGTTAATTCTTAAAGATCACTGTTCATCCATTTGAGACTCCTCTGACATTTAAACTACCTATCTTTGATGCGATTAGGTGGTTAGACGGAGTAAATTCAATCTGGACATAGTTTCTAGATGAGGCATAAAACACTTACTCAGAATCTCTGATAATGTAGGGTAATTTGTCTGTGGAACATTCAGTATTTCTACATTTATCATGCATAGCACGGGCAGTCACCCATTACCCTCTGCAGTCACCATTGTATGATGTGCTTTACAGTAGTTGTTAGGGTAATTTGTTCTTAGATGTGTTGTATGTAGGAGTGTGCATTGTGTTACGAGCAGTTCCCTATTGCAGACGATTAACCTCTTCTGTTACTGCATACTGGTTTGCACAATCCTTCATGCAGTATATATGTGCA
Source organism: Stichopus horrens (assembly GCA_009801055.1). NCBI lineage: Eukaryota > Metazoa > Echinodermata > Holothuroidea > Aspidochirotida > Stichopodidae > Stichopus > Stichopus horrens. The sequence continues at coordinate 5,898 of VJOZ01001769.1, read as the reverse complement.
CTGTACATGTGCAATGTGTACAGGGTATGAGCAGTCATTTGTGTGCATGTCTGTGATGTCAACAAACAGCTGTCTTAAGTTGAATCAATGAGAGCCACTGTAGGCTATAAATGCAGGTAGTTTGGCTTGAAGTGGAGGAAATGGTGTGGTTGAATAAAAAACAAAACCTGAAAAAGAATTGCTAATTGTACATTGAGAAGATTACAGATCTACCATGGGACCTTGCAGTACACCATTGCACCATATGCACAAGCATAACTAGCAGTGTGGAACCCACCATCAGGATACCATGCAATGCATGTTTTAATGAATGATTTGATGTAGTAACATTTACATGGGTAAAGTCTAAAACTTTTGTGCTCAGTTGAACAATTGGGCATGTAGTTCAGTAGTATTGATTAAAAATATACAAAATTAATGTAAAGAAACATAAATACCACAGAAATTTACAAAAATGTAAATTGAGTGCAGTGTGCACAGTACTCTAGGAACATGCAAGTTTGCATCAACTATATGTGTTCGACATGTATGTAAAACTTACAGTGTTAGACACAGTGCTACATTATCATGTACTGTAAGTTTAGCATGCCTGCATTGCATTATTCAGTGTACTACAGTACATACTGTTCAGCAGTTCTAGATTATTACACTGTGAGGATACACTGACAGAGAGTGTCTGCAACTACTCGTTCATGAAACACTAGTACTTGGAACTTCCATACTGTAAATTGTCTACAGAAGAAATTTACACTCAAGTAATGTTTGCAATGAAAAATGATCAACTTTAAAATAACAGTGTTGGGTCATGTGAACGATGATGCAGTATAGAGAGCTTTCCAGTTCAGCCTATACTTAAACTGAACGTGCTTAAATTCTGCTGTGCATGCAAGTAAATTGCACTGTGCTGGTTCTGCTATTTGTGTCATGTATTCATTTCTACATTCTGATATGTAGTGCTCTTTTGTGTTGTGTTCTGCATTGCACTCTGTAGTACTGTGTTATTGCACCTTCAGTACAGTATGTGCAGTAGTGTAATTGAAAGTTACTGTACACCTTCAGTGATTGCATGTGCTGTACAGCACTGTAAGTCCTGCTGTTGTTTCACAGCACCTTATACAAATTTTGTTCGACCTTCCACACCTTCAAGCTACTGTACTGTACTGTGAACAACAATCAGTGTTAGTAAAATGGTACAACATCTGTTCTAAAACTGCTGAAAAAGCTTGCCTATCCCCTTAGGGAAAAAATTATCTCAGTACTCAGTCACCTTGATCATGAAAATAATAAGTAGCTTTGGAGATCCAAGCATATTCTCCCTGAGACTAATTACAGTCATAAATCATGAATTGCTTAAAGATACTTCTTTTTTCTTTATGTTAATTACTTTTTATCAGCTTAATTTACAAAACCTTTAAGAGCAAACACCAAGAAATTGTTTTGGCAACTTTTGTTTTTAAATATTCATACTTTTGCAGGGCTCTGGAAAAAAAAAAAGAAAAAATNNGAAAAAAAAAAGAAAAAATGCAATAGGGCAGAATTTTGTCTCGGAGCTTTCTTGTGCATGCTGAAGAATAATTATTTAGTGCATAGTACTGTAGCCTTCTCAAAAATTTATCCTTGCAGGGGAAAAAGTACATTAATCATGTACAGTGTATATGGCTTAGTTTGATGATTTACATGATTCCGAGGACTTTCCACTCTTTTTGGTTCAATGTTTAAGTTGGGAATTTCGCAGAGACTTTGAATTTCTGCTTTGAAGGAAGGATAAAAAGGGAAGGAATTAACTCGAATGGTGAATAAAGTTACAAGGGTTACTTTTTTGGGGAAAAGGGCAAACGAATACATCCTAAGTTGTTCAGTCCTGTACTGTAGGTTTGCCCTGATGGTGGTCTTTCCCCTGTGTTGTATACTGCAGGTCTTTCACAGGTAAACCTTTGTATCTCTCTGCATTTTTATTAATCAATGCTCACACACAAACAGAGAAAGTACTTGTTTGTACAGTCGTTCACCCTTGACTGTTTCCCATAGGGACGAAGCAAAACAATAAAAAAATTCTTGTCAATGCCATCGGAGGCCGCTGGACAGAACATCTCGACGATAGCTAGTACTTATACATTCACAGCAATGAGGAAACTAGAAACAAGTTTCTACACGATTAGCAGATGATTTAATGTTTGACCAGGGTAGTGATCAAGCAGGAAAGGTGAGAGCTGAGATCAGTTCCGCCATTAGTTAGAGGACATCACATCTCATACTGCCAAGTCAATGAGGAATGGAGAAATACAAACTGTTATGTCACATGATCCTGTGCAAAGGGCTTGTTTCTCCTTGGGGTCTGGACTTAAATTTTTCTCTTTCTTGTGCACATTACTCAAATGCATTGAATATTGATGACAGTAAAAAGTTCTGTATGTACTATCTTTACCATTGGAAAGAAACCATCCAGGAAAAAAAGACTGCAGATGCAGTGTGTTTGGAAGAGGTACATTTGAGTCAATGACATGCTAAATGCCACAACACTTCCAAGTTCACGTTCCACACATAGCTGTTTGTGCCACCTGTGGATTAATTAAGATAATTCACATTTTTCCACATCACATCAGATCATAATAAAACAGAAAAATACCATGCTACTCTGAACTATAAAATTGATCTTGTATTTTCACTGTCTTGTACTTGCATATTTTTCAGTAATTTGATGTTGTCGAATATTATACCGCAAAACTTAACACAATTGATGCAGGGTAATTCTTACACATAAAAATAGCCTAAAACTAGATTGCATTGCTTACAGTAGGTACAGTGTACTGCTGATTTGTGATAAAAATTAATTTGGTAAACTGTGGCACTATTCATAGGCCTGATGGAAAGGTAGACCTTACATTATTAAAGCTTCAAAGTCACCTGGTCACTGAATCTACAGTACTGTGTAGGTTAGAGCCATATACTGTACCAGAATGACATCAGGGCCAGGAGCAACAAGTGGTGGACAAAACGGTCGGAAGTGGTCATAAAACTAAGACTCAGACTAGACATAAGACTAGCATTTTGTCAGTCTTTGTAAACTTTTATAAGTTTGCAGTTGGTGTATGATGTAAACATGTTCAACAAGTGACAAAACATCTAAGTTTCTTTTACTGAGATAGGCATTGGAACTTGGAACATGTGGGAAGTTTAAAGCTAATCTTCAAGAGTAACAACTGGCAATGTTGTAGCTACTGTATTGAGTACAGAAAAAATTTTTCAACGGGTCGGGTGCAGGGCCAATGACATGGACCTTTAAAGGTCCTAATTCCCTTTAAGCCCATTGAACCTGTAAGTTGTGAACAGAAGAGGTGATTTTCGTGGAACGTTTCCCACTGTGAAGGAAGCAGTTTCTGCCGTATCTCCTCAATTGCACCTCCCTGGTTAGAGTTAAGATTCAGTCATGTTTCTGGCTGAAAGTTCATTCAGGAATCACACATTCTCTGCTCAGCAACATGTAGCCCATTGAACTGAAAGCACATGTACAGATATATACAGTGCCACAGTATAACTAACAGAACCCCCTTCAGAAATCACCATGTTGATAATTTTCACTTTCCAAATATTAGAAGTCTGCACAAAGTTTGTGCCAATGTGTTGTACTAGAAAGGACAGTAGACCTACTGTAATAACAGTTCGTGAATGTGTAGCACAATATTTAGCCAATGATGTAGCAGACATTCTGTACATTATACTTCACCTGTACTGTACCTTTCAGGCTGTGTTCTTTGACTGTGTCAAATTTTCTCATTTGTGCACACTGTTGTTCAGAGCCTGTTTTGTCTGAATAGGTTCCCATGGAATTGATTTCTAAAGCTGCTTTCAAGCAAAAAATTTGAAATACACATCAGGAAAAATAAATTTTTGGTGAATTGTACTCAAAGAAGAAGACATGAAGGAAATAGGCCTGCATCAGCAGCCTGAATGAAAAATCAGACAAATATTGACCTGTATGGTCAGTAAGTGTGATTATGCATTTCTTTAAACACAGGACTTTTCCAACATTGTTGTCTGTGTTGTGTAAAATAGTAGCAGTTATAAACCTCTTAAGTTCATGTTTTTTTTTCTCAGCAAACCTACAGTGCTTGCACAGTTGTGTTTTTGAACAGTACCTCATCTACGTTTTTGCATCATTTATCACTGAATTGCTCTTGAACCGGTTAATCTGCCGAATGAAATTATCGTTAGATGGTGTATCGAATTAGCTGGTCATAAATGTGACATAGTGTGGTGCTTACAAGACGGATATATTCACGAGTCATACGCAGAAGCGTTAACTTGCTACAGTAAATGATATATTTGTCTGTACACAGTCAACTGGTGTAGACAGTCTTTTTGTGTACTTTTCCACATTTGAGTTGATCATTTTAATGCACAGTGCATTATTTGTTTGGTATCATTGGACCATGGCATATAAAAGTGAACCTTGCTCTTTCTCAGCGTATGGAGTAATTTCTTTGTATGCAAAATACTTCATGTACCTTCATGTCATGACTTACTGTAGTTTCTAGCAGGCTTTTCCAGATCTCTGATCCCATCAGCTGAGAATAGCTTCTGTCTGTGTTATACTTTGTGTTATACTGCACTTATACTTGAAGGAGCTTTTTGTTTGATTTATGATTTCTGTTCCCTCTCATTATTAGCAACATGAGCAGAATATTGTGGACTTCGTTTTCTTGATTCCGGCCTTTTTTCCTTCTCTGTCTGTAACTTTGTATAGTATAGTATCTTCGGAGTCAGACATTTTTGGGGAGACTTTAAGGACTTGTCTGTTCCAGCTCAGTTATTATGGTTATGATATATTTTTCATACTGTACATGTATGCCTACAGCTGAATTTGTCCTCCTCCTTGTGGCAGACTTCCCTGCTGCTTTCCAGGTTGAGCTGACTGACTGGTTAAATGGTGGAGATCTCCACCAAGCTAACAGTACTTCAGATCGCAGCTGGTCGGATGCTCAACCCAGTATGAGTGATTTGTAATTCTGAGGTCACTGGTCTCATGGTCTGTATCCAGTTGCATTATTACGGGCTCTAGTAATTAGTTTGTTGCTCTTTCTTCTCAATTGGTTTCTCTTCATTCAAAATTCAGGAATGTTGAGTCGGAATTGGAACAGTGAATGGTCAACATTACTGGAAGTTGCAGGTTGCGCCCTCAGCAGCAGTACTGAAGAAATTTACATGCAGGTCTTAAAGGGAAAGTGATGTTTGTCTCATTCTAAGATTAAATGGATGTTTAAAAACCAATGTGGACACATACTGCAGTGATAGTAAATTCAAAGTAAGATAGGACAGTAGCTTTGTTTTCAAAAAGAAAGTTTTTCACAGATAGAAATTTACTTAATTGTTGTCCAAGTGTAATTTGTGCACCTGAAGCTTATAGTCAGTCTGAATGTTTTAACAATGAATCATAATTAAAGTTACTTTCTTTGTTTGCCATGTTGGTGCATTTAAACTCCTTATTTCCAAAGATCTGCAATATTCCACTCATTCAACTTGTGCAGTTTAATCTGCGTAGAAGAGGATGTATACATTAGTATTGGTATTGAAGAAAGCTCCAGTAAAGAAGGAACCTTCGCCAGCTTCCAAGCCATTCATAGTCTTGTCTGGTTCTACAGTATTTGTTGTCTGGGGTTACATCCTTTGTTAACGGTTGTTTGGTAAAGATGTTTTAGGATGTATACACAACTGGGGTCTTTCAACGTTCACCTTGCAAGTGTGCATCTCCTGCAAACACCAGAAATCAAACTGGCATTTCTCTTAAATGCTAGATGTTTTGATCCTGAAATTTAGCCAACAGATGAAGCTACTGTTACTAGATGAACATGCAGCAGAGAGTACCTCATTGGATGAAACAATGTGTCTCACTGTCTATCC
>VJOZ01001768.1:0-10281 GCA_009801055.1 Stichopus horrens | reverse complement strand
TATCATGAACTCTCGATCATCTTATCGAATGTATTATGTAGAGTTACATACATCAAACTTGCAAGCACGGTATGATGTCATGTACATAGAATTGCATTAGAATTTTATCAAATGGTCAACTATATGATCAACAGATATCTTTAACACATACATCATATGCAATGTGGACAAGATGAAGATGGTGTTATGAGTTGATGATGATGATGATGATGATGATAGTGGTGGTGATGCTGATGATGATGCTCTATCTTATATGGCTTTGGTTCCATGCACTGATTTTTCAGAGACCCTTACCCTTAAAATATTACCGTAATCATTCGTAATCTCTTAGGGGCAGACTATCGGGAGGACCTTCGTTGTGGTGGCGGATTCCACGCTCCGAATGGAAGATTCGCATACTGCAAACGAGACGGTGAATTCCCTTGTTGTAACACCGATACCAACTATTGTGGCAATACCCCGGAGTACTGCGAATGTGATCGATGCATTGATTACAGAGATGATTGTAAGAATTTACATTAATGTGTAATCTTACACATGTCCAGTTTGGAATAATCTTTGCTCTAAGTCATGTCACATAGTAAAATGTACACGGAGACATTTTTGGTCAGATATTTCTCAACTTACGTGCTGCCGGTATCTTTTCAAATACCAATTCAATGAACAAAGGAACCCTTCTTAATAGTAACATATCTGGTTTAGCAAGTCGCTTGTTTAATATAATTTTATGTCAAATCCCTAAGCCGGTTGTGAATCCCTTAGCCGGTTATGCTATGAAGAACAATGTATCGTTTCAGAGTTGTGCAAATGCAAGTGTTGATGCAGCATGTTCCAATGTAAATGTTAAGTTAAAAGAAAATACACCAAATCCTATCATAAAAGTAACCAATTCACTCAATTCGAAATCTGACGTAATTCTTTCTAGCGTCAAATATTCATTTTATGACTTAAATCAAAAGAATATATACTGCTTACTAGTTGCTAGTGAATCTTGATTTGTTATGAATATGCCAATGTCAATATGTTTTTCAATTTCCTCCTCAGCTGTTCACGACATTCGCCTTAGTGGGGGCGGTAATCCTGACGCCGGTAAAGTAGAGGTATTCATCTTCGGTAGATGGGGTAGCGTCTGCAGCGACTATTGGGACATGAATGATGCTCAAGTAGCCTGCAGACAGCTCGGATATTCTGGTGCAGTGGAGATAAAGAGGGACGATTACTACGGGGAAGGAGAGGATCCAGTACTGATTGACGATTTACACTGCACGGGTCAGGAGACGACCCTGAGCGACTGTCCTAGAAACCCTCCAGGAGCCCATGACTGCGACCACAGATACGAAGTAGCCAATGTGGTGTGCGCTTCACCAACGACCCCCACAGGTGAAGTGACATAGAAATTGGCTCGGCATACATGCTGATGTTTGTGACCTGTAGAATACTGCCTATGTTTTCCCCACGTGTATTCAGAGTCTCAGCAAGAAACAAGAGATATATATATCATGGATTTATTAAAGATACAAAAGCATGCTTCAGTCACCGCTCCTATTGCTGTCTCTGAGAATGCAAAGTGTTAAGAAGGGGCGGTGCCATGTCCCCAAAAGATGTCCGGGAATAACCTGAGTTATAGATATTGCGTTGGCTATGCAGTCGCGGATTCAGGATTTTGAGAAGCGGAGGGAGGGGGGCGCACACCGTCGGCCTTGCAATCACCGAAGACTCGAAGCCACGGCCGGGATACTGAGTTTAAGTGTCCTCCCCCAAGAACATTTGAATTATAGATGTGCGTAGATGCAAATTGACCTTTGACACAATTAGAATCAATCTATGGAACATCCTTTAGCACGATGTAAATATGTTATTGAGAATTCATGTAAACTGTGACTGGTCACCTTGTTCTCACACGATATTCGTTTGTAAAGGCAGTAACTTATCACCCAAGCTACATGTTTGGTGACGGAAAGCAAAATTCTCAATTGGTCTTGCTCTCTTCTTTTTCTTTTCTTTTTTTGAAAAAAAGAAACAAACACTGCATCTTTCGAAAACATGCAGTGTAGCTCATGTTACACAGCATATACACCATTATTCTGATTAATTATACATGTGGATAATTGATAGACAGGCTGTTTGAGGGACTAGAAGTAAGTGATTGAGAGAATTGAAATTGTTTGGGCGATAAGTCTCTCTCTTTAAAATAGTTATTACTTTTACTGTATGACAGATGTAATATGATGAGAACCACATATACGGTAAGGGTTTCTATCAAGAACATATGTGATATCATGTGAGAATTGGCTGAACAGTTGATTTGAAGCTACCGACAGCGGGGGAGAGGGGGAAGAGGTATAATGATCCATTTCTGATGTGGTTAATGAAGGTTCAGACCCAGAGGTCAGTAGTTTAGAGAGCACAGTCCCGTGGAGATGAGATGAAAACCGAAGGGTCGAGGCAATACGGCATGACCTAAAAATGTGAAGTTGGCGTTCAAAAAGGGTTTGTCAGGTAGGAGGGAATGGAATCGATGGATTGTGATCTTTGCCCTGGGTAGGGGCTATCAGGGGATGTCGCTTGGGGAATTTTGAAGATTAAGAGGCATTTAGATCCTGTAAAGTGCTACCAAATACTGAATTTGTAATATTTTTTCTCATATTTTCTGATCCATTTATCAGATGTAAACTTTTGTTCGTTTGATGTCAAGAAGAGCTTCGTGAAAGTGACAGATGATATAGTAAGAGGCAATTGTGGATATTTCAAGCCAACGATGAAATCGCATTTACCTTAATGTCCATTCAAATAGTTGCTTTAAATTTTACATTTTTATTTTAGTTCCAACTTCACCACCCTACAGAGAGGATAATTATTGTGGAGCAGGGTACCTGGCCCCAAACGGAGAGGAAGCGATATGCAATCCTAACGGGCCACAGCCCTGCTGTCCTCCTTTCAATCGATGCGGAAACACCACCTATCATTGTAATTGTCCGACCTGCATCGACTTCAGATATGCTGGTAAGCCGTCAGTAAAATCGAATGCAGTGCGGTAGGTACTCAAATGAGTGCTAGTCGGGATTCACATCATCATGTTTCTTGTAGATCTCATACTTGCAGGGAATGACATACCTGATATATGAAGCAGGTCTTGCTGTGTAGGATTGAAATGTCAGACATAAATAACTTTTTCACCTCGAATTATCATAGAGCTTATATTGAAAAAGCAAGTACAAATAGAAGAGCCGACATGCAATGTACATGTACATGCTATACGTGTCTAGCAAAGTTCAAGGAGCAGTTACCCATGATTCATTTAAATCTTTACTCATGTTTTAAAGGTAAAGGTTACCGTCCAGACTTCCGCTGTGGCAAAAACAACGTAGCACCGAATGGTGAGATAGCTATATGTGATGCGACTGGTACCAATCCCTGCTGCTCATTCAGTGGATGGTGTGGATCCGGGGACAACTACTGCGAGTGCAGTGGTTGCACAGACTTCAGACAACAAGAAGGTAAAGAAAAACGTTACAATTGCCTCTATAAGGGTGCCTCATTGGAAACATCTTTCTTTTCCGGCTGTTTCAACTTTCCGGCGTAAACTTTATTCTTAAAAGCTTTGAGCTAAAAACTAAAATCGAATTAAGATATTTTCATATTCACAAAGTTGGGATGAATTCAATGGTTAATTAATTACGTCGGTCGTTGTTTCTTCTTCTTCTTTTTTCCAGGCAGCCCGCGGATCCAGGGAGTAAGGCTTACAAATGGCCTCACTAAGGAAGAAGGCAGAGTGGAGGTTCGGGTTCAAGGCCACTGGGGTACCATCTGCAGTAATTCATTTGATCTCGCTGACGCTAATGTTGTTTGTAGACAGATGGGATACAGATCAGCGGAACAGACGCATGATAATCTATACTACGGTGTAGGAGTCGGACGTATTTGGCTGAACAACGTCAACTGTGGCGGAAACGAAGAAAGTCTGAACGATTGTCCACACGATGGGTTCGGTCTTCACGAAGAATGTGAACATTCACATGATGTTGGGGTAGCATGTACACCCAATCTTCCGCCCTCTGGTATGTACATCTATCTAGTACTTTTTCTTGAATGACGTGTTGCTATGAAAGTCAACTTTTCTTACGACATTCAACTAAATGGACAGCCGGCATAACCGCACGCCTAATAATCGTACGGTCGATGATAATTGACTCCCACACCTTGCATACGCAATTATAGGCCCTATGTTTGCATGTCTGAGAGGCCTGAGGGCACTTTTTATTACTCTTGATCCACAAGAACTTTGTCTATCTTCGATTTAGACTAACATTAAACGAATGTCACACTGTAATTTCCATGTCTATCTTCGATTTAAACTTACATATGAACGAATGTCTCAATGTAGCTTCCAACATTTCACGATTGTCTTTGATCGTTTGCTACCTTTTTTTCTTCAAAGCTTCAAGTTTTCGTCAATGTAGCGATCAAACCGAACTGGATCAGTCATTGCCAGATTCCTTAGCTTTCATAACCGGTTTACATTGAAAGCTTAGATAACATCAATAGCTATAACCCTGAAGCTTCTGGCTATTATCTTTCTACCATCTGAGAAGTCTGCATGACATACGTTTCGGTTTCGAAATCACGTTCATTTGCTGACCTTTTATTTGCTGACATTGAAAAACATCAGCAACTAATTTGAAAATTCATTACAAGATTAACAAACATATACCCTATGTTCATAAACCCTATACAGTTATCGAAGACATTCGATTACGTGACGGGTACTCTCAATTCTCTGGTCGTGTGGAAGTCTACGTCGGCGGTGAATGGGGCACCGTCTGCTCCGATAGATGGGACATTGAAGACGCTCACGTCGCTTGCAGGTGGCTGGGATTCGATGGGGCCGATTCCGCTAAGACGATGGCATTTTTCGGTGAAGGATCTGGTCCGATTTGGATAGATAACGCCCGTTGTGTCGGCGATGAGGAGACGCTGAACGAATGTAAGAAAAGGCCACTCGGAGACCACAATTGCAGACATTCGAAAGATGCAGGAGTTGAATGCTCCATGGGTGAACCAACAATTCATGGAGTACGTGCAGGTGTGTTGCGTTTCTTCTGCAGTCCCTCTGTCAAACCTGAAACATTTTATGGTTTTATCTACTCATGTCAAGGATATTTGCAATTCCGTCCACGACCCACTCACCATCCAGGAGTACCACATGTAGTGCTATCCTTTGCATTTATCCAGCCATTCCAAACGTATATATATATATCACCAGTGTCCATATTAGATTTCGAAACAACGTCAGTTTCCAAGTTTGGCCTCTATCAATATATCTAGAGAAATGCGTATTAAATGTCTGTATTTCCCTTGAACGCTAAGGGGATATAAATCCATATTTATCCATAACCTGCATTTCTTATTTAATATGTGTAAAGAAAAGTCCCTGTCGGATCTAAAGAGAGGGTTCTTGTTACGTAGGTGTAAACATCAGATTCCACAGGTCCTTAGGTGTTTATCATTGGTGAATGTCACATGTGGGAAAACATCAGATGTAAGTCCTGCTAAAGGAAGGACTTTGAATTTTTCTTTGCCTGTGTGAATTTCTGTTGTCGTTTACAGTTATGCACTACAGTCATGGCATTGAGAAGTACTACATGAAACTAATCGTTACTTCTAGTATAATCAACCTAAGTACAGCACAGCTGCTTCTTCTAGACCTGATATAATTAATTGACAACCCCAACTTAAGTCCTTTTCCATAGTAACTTAATCGAATAGATCCCTCTTCCCTCGTGATGTTAATGAATTCCACGATTTGATATTACATTTTAAATGTTGATAGGTTTGACAAACATATACTGCTCAATTTAAAATTGTCCATTATTACTGAATTAGGCCTGTTCGGATTACTCTACCTTCTAAAGCAGCTATACTTGTTCATGTTCTTGCACACAGTCATATCGATTATTGCAACTCTGTTGTTTTGAATTTCTGATCACTTAGCAGTTACTACAATTTAAACCTTACAAAATTATGCTTGTTTTCCCCTCTTCAAGAATCATCCCTTCTCACCTTCCATCTCACTTCGATTGCAATTGCAGTGAATTACAGTATAATACAGAATCTATTCCAAAATGTGTCTATTGGTATAAGCCCCTGATATTGTCCCTCTTATTGCCCCTGTTCACCTGTCTGCCCTCGTAATAGGTGCAAAAGCTTGTGTGTGCGTGTTTGTGGTGTGGGTGTGCCGACCCCGGTTACAGAATGACCGCCTCGTTTTACTAAACTCAGTTCGTCGCTTTGTTTGTTTAGGAAAATCTAAACACTTATTTTGTTAACTCTTGTTTTCAAGACTTTTTGTAGGTCCTAGTATTTGAATTTACGTACAATTTTCTTCACGTTTTATCTTCCTTGTCTGTTAATTTGTTTAGATTTCCTTTTTTTTTTGGTAAAACGCCTTAAAGTAACATCTTACTAAAAGCGTTGTTTACATGTAATTTAATATGATAGTAATATCTTTTATCTCTATAAGGTGACGATTATCGAGAAGATCTGCGTTGTGGAGGCGGATACCACGCCCCCAATGGAAGATTTGCATACTGCAAACGAGACGGGGAATACCCTTGTTGTAACACAGCCAGCAACTGGTGTGGAAACACCCCCGAACACTGCGAATGTGATGGATGCATTGATTACCGAGATGATTGTAAGATTTGCTTCGTGTTAAAAATGACGTTTTGAAGTTCGTGCCAAATTGGTTCTGTTCCATGTGTCCAAATAATGCTTTGGCCCTGTTACTACATATCGGATTGCACTTGTAAGCGTGGAGTCAAGTTGCAAATATTGACCTGACAGTGCTATAACTGCTATCAGGTTCAAGTTGGTGGCCAGGAGACCTTTTGCAGGTTTTGTTCTCATACCTATTCATAGTAATTGCATTCAATAAACGACCTGCGGCTGGGTTCTTGTCTACACATATGTACACGGTGTTTTGTGTACCAGGTTGATATTACAGTATTTTGATCACAATCTGTTTCACTGAAACGATAGCTGTTCAAACATTTGTCGCGAAGTGTACAATATCAATCTTTCACCTTATCTTTCAGCTGTGCACGACATTCGTCTTAGAGGAGGCGGTTATCCCAACGTCGGTAAGGTAGAGGTATTCATCTTCGGTAGATGGGGTAGCGTCTGTAGCGACTATTGGGACATGAGCGACGCTCAAGTAGCCTGCAGACAACTCGGATATCCCGGTGCAGTGGAGATAAAGAGGGAAGATTACTACGGGGAAGGAGAGGATCCAGTACTGATTGACGATTTACATTGCACGGGTCAGGAGACGTCCCTGAGCGACTGTCCTAGAAATCCCCCAGGAGCCCATGACTGCGACCACAGATACGAAGTAGCCAATGTGGTGTGTGCTCTACCTCAAGTGACAACCCCTGAATCAATTACCCAAACAAGTATCAGCGATCCCACAGGTGAGGGTATAGATGATGTCAAATAGGTACTGTACGTACTGATATGAGATTGAATCAGCAATTGACCTTCAACTTTCACTTCACTTTTGAAAGAATATGCCTTAGAAATTGCAAATTATCCATGTCTTTAGGAAGGGAATGTAGGGGGACTGCGAGCTCCACACAATCAGTTACTTGAAATAAACTTATGAGGGGTAATACATTTAACATTGTTTTCCTGCATTTAATTCAGCTATGAAACCTTATCGAGATGATTTTCGTTGTGGTGGGACCAACTTGGCACCTGATGGAAGAATCGCTAGATGTAATGTACATAGCACCAACTACTGCTGCTCCTCCAGCGGATGGTGCGGATCTGGTTACGATTACTGTGAATGCAATGGATGTACCAACTACAGAGAAGAGCTTGGTAAAGGTGAGAAATACAAAGAGACATTTTGTGAGAAGTACAACATTCGTTTTAATAGTTTTTGATAATAATTTGATAGCAATAGCCTTTCATGACGTTACAACCGTGCTAAGGTGTTCATCGGACCCTCTTTTATGCCCGATTACACATGTATTACCTATGGACATGACACGTAATACACCTTGCCAGGCAGCTCAAGAAAGCCTAGACATTGGGTTGACACAAATAAATTAATGTCTAATTGACCATGTGGATTATCACAACATGAGGTGATAAAACTGACCTAAGACGATGAAAATTTGCAACAAGTTGAACCTCAGTAGAACAAAAGAAGAGTGAGGTTGAAGTGAATCCCATTTTAACGTACGAGTAATGGCATAAATCTCACTACTGTTTATCTTTCCTTGGCCAACTGTTGTTGTAGACTTATGCAAAAGTTTATTACGTTGTTTCCTTAATTATCGCCACCTACGAATATTCTTCTTCTTTAAGATATGTCTGTATAAGGTTCCTCGGTAGATCACAGAAATCCTACCCTGTATTGTAACTGCTATGTTGTCCTCGTATTAGGCAAACAGATCAAAGTGATTGTGCAATGCATAAATCTTGGTCCCGAAACAGTTTATCCAGTTAAATGAGCCCTTATTGCAATTGGCAGTATGCGTTATTCAACTGTGAAACAACAAATAAAGGGACTTAGCTGGGAATTGAAGTAAATTTTAGAGTGCTATGAAGCAGATCAAATGGTGAATGCCTTCTGTGATATAATGAGATATCCCAGTTAGTTGAATTCCATACCGGGTACATACTAGTTTGAATGTGGGCCCCTTCTACGCCTTTATACTACAGTCAATCCTTGAGTTACATTCTGGGCCAGTGCCGCTCCATTCGATTGGTCAACGGCTAGCTGATGATAGTTACTTCCCCTCTAGACAGTCCCTGCTTTCAAATGACAACCCTTCCTGGCCCAATCCCGTTCCTATCTCTTAATGGGTAAAACATCTTTCACTTAATCATCGACTCAACGGCCGAACCCGAAATACACTGTTCACGTCCAACAACTTGGCTGTCACTTTGCTAGCATTTCATTACTATTTTAATACAGGTACATGTTGTGATGACCTCTGCTTTTTTTTCTTGCGATATACTACAATGTTAAGCAGTTAGGTTGGCAGTGTTGCCAAGATAGCAAACTTTTGGAAAGGGAGCCAAACCGGAACTCGCGTCTGATATAAATTTAAAATGCAGTTTTAGGGTTTGGAATGGAACTTCATATATCGGAGCTACAGCTCAAAGCCCGTCTAAAAGCTTAGCACAAGAAGTGGAACAAGGTGAACAAGTGAAACATTTCTTTTGGTTGTGCATCATCAACTTGCTATATAACCCAATAATAAAGTTAGTTTTTTTTTTTGTTGGAGAATTAGAGTGATGATGTACAGTATGATTTCCCCTTGCAGATTCTCCAAATTATACTTTGAATGTTTTTTTTNNAGAGAGAGAGAGAGAAAACGCAAAATGACACTTTGAACAAAAACGCATGGGTAGTACTACGTACCGTCGGTCTGTGTATGTATGTGTGGTGTATGTGTGTGAGTTGTTGAAGTACTGCTACAGTATAGTATGGTCCGTCTTTGCATCTTCTGTCTAAGATGACGCACAATCAAGTGAGATTCGGCAGTTTTTCATGACAGTCGATGTTGTTGATACCAATGATCTCGTTGACAAAATGGCTGTCGTTTATTGTTTCTGTTAAATAGGGACATCAAAATATCGTTCTGATTTCCGTTGTGGTTATGATAATGTCGCGCCGAATGGAGAGATCGCTATATGTGACGGAAATTCCGCCAATCATTGCTGCTCTGCCAACGGATGGTGCGGATCTGGGTTTGAATATTGTGAGTGCCACGGATGCATCGATTACAGGGAGGAAGTAGTGACAGGTAGGTAGGACAGCGATATCCGAACATTTTGTTATTGATATACCTCTCAGGGACGGATGTAGGTTTTTGGCAAGGGGGGGGTTAAGACCAAGGTACTTGACAAGGCGAGGGAGCGAAGCGAACGAGGGGGAGGGTGTGGGAGGGGGTGTCCCCCTCCGACGGTAGGCCATTTTTCATTTTTAGGGTTGCCAGGTTGCGATTGTAGGCGTACTTGCATGCTCTATTTTAAAATACTCAACTGAGGTCGAGTGTGGACACATTCTTGCGTTTTCCTGTGCACATTAAATTTTTACTTGGCAACCAGGGGGGAGGTAAACCCAAACCATAACTTAGGTAAAATAAGAACTCCATAAATTTTTTTAGTAAATTTTACTAAAATGTAGTAAAATTTACCAACATTATGTAGAATTTACATATACTGTTTACCTAAATTTTACACATAATTATAATTACCTAAAAGTTA
>VJOZ01001714.1:353-11698 GCA_009801055.1 Stichopus horrens | reverse complement strand
ATTTCTCCTGAAAGAAATGTGGCATAGATGCTCTTTTCCAGCCTGATATGAAATGGAAGAGAATGAGAGAAGATTAACAACAAAGGCTACTTTTCACATTCAAACAGCACATCCTGCTTTAAAGTCAGGTACCTAACATCTGTTTTAGGTCGAAGAAATTGGGAAAGCTCTGTTCAATGGTATTGTGAGGTGATGAGCAGTCAAGAGTTATGAAGTATTTTGTATTCTGTTGATCTATTTTTCTTGGATTTCTGTTTGTACAGAGAATCAGATGCATTTCACATTTATTGACGATGCTTCCTAATATTTTAACACTAAATGTAGAAACCTGAAGTTTGTTTGAAATATGCTCAGGGTAAAAACCTTGATACTACATATGATTCATTTTGCTCGGCAGTTCATCGTAACGCAAAGCTGTGAGCTCCCTCCGAGAGACAAGTGGATCGTTGCGAGATGTCCGGCCAGGATCGATGTCTCAGGAGGCTGGTCTGACACCCCTCCAATTACTTATGAGAATGGAGGAGCCGTGGTTGATGCTGCAGTTCTGTTGGATGGCAAAAAACCCATCGGAGCAAAGGTCAAGAGAATCGAAGAGTAAGTTGTTCAATGTCGAGAGTATTGACAAAGGCTTTCCCACTCAGTTTGCTGTTATGAGTAGCATAAACTTCTTCCATGTGTACCAGAAGCAATGATTTTTTTTTGTTCCCTCTCTCACTTGGTCGGCCTCTATGTATGGCAAGTTCTTTAAATGACTACTGCTGTAAATTATGGAACCATCTTCCAATGGATATTAGAAAATGACTTTGTTTCAGTCTTAAAAAAAGTGCACTCCAAAATTATCTAGTAAGAAAATACTAGAATTCTTTTTATTTGCATGATGTTGTATGACAATCTACTGGTTCTTTCTTCATTTTTTCAATCAGTTAGCCTTCTGAAACTTTCTTTACCTTTTCTTCCTACTTTACGCTTCTGTGTTTATGAGGTTTTTTTTTGCTCTAGGGTACTTTTATTTTGTTCTGGTATCATGTCTTCATTTTGTCGATACCTCTGATTTGTATTTGTGAGGACAATAAAAGTAAAATGCATGAAACAAATGAATAGTCACTAGATTGAGGGAACATTTTGTCCTCAAATTAATAAAAAAAAAATGATAGAAGAAAGACTGTATATTAGTGTAATTATTTTTTTTGTCTCAAATTGTCTCTGAGTTGGGGTGTTTAACAGTATTTTGTGTGTCTTTTTTAGAATTCCCAAGTCATTAAAAACAAAACAGTTTGAAGTCTGAAAAGTTTTTTCAGCAAGCAGCCCAAGAAGTGAATGTCAGTGGCACTTTTAACTGAAAACACCGGCAGCTTTGGATGAAAACATAATTTATGTCATTGTTCATAAAGATCACAGGTCATCTGAGGTCAACAGAGATAGTTTGAAAACCTTAAAAACATTGTATCTGAAGAAACTGAAGTTGTTTTGATTGCCCAACTGGTGTGTAGGTTTTCCCTTGTTCTTCATAGTCATTGGCAAGGAATCACTACGTAATTTAAGTATCTGTTGAATTGGCTAAATTAGCAAGCTAGATAAAACTTCCAAGGTACGCTGTCAATTTTATCTTTCAAGGAGTGATTGCTGTGATATGTTCTCTATTTTTGACATTGAAGAACACATTTGTATCAAGTGGTTATTCACCTATCAATTACTTGCAGTGCAAAGTAGATGCTATAGCAAGGAGTAACCAGTGTGTGATAATTTGTAAAGCCTGCTTGGTTGCTAATGTAATTGTACCTTGTGCAACACATATTATTGATT
Source organism: Stichopus horrens (assembly GCA_009801055.1). NCBI lineage: Eukaryota > Metazoa > Echinodermata > Holothuroidea > Aspidochirotida > Stichopodidae > Stichopus > Stichopus horrens. The sequence continues at coordinate 9,895 of VJOZ01001714.1, read as the reverse complement.
GATGGTGTCAACATTGGTTGGTTTGCTAAATTGTAAACCTAAAGTTGATTGTTGCTAAATTGAAAAGCTAAAGTTGCTCTGGGTAAACCATTTGTAACACATAATTGCTTGATAATGTCAACCATGGTTGGTTGCTTATGTAATTGACAAGGTTAAAGTATGCTACTCTAGTTGATACAATGTATTACGTACTGTTCATGTTTTCACCCCTGCTTGGTTGCTTAGTTAATTTAAAGCCTTAACATTCACTCAAATTGTGCCAATGCAACACATATTACTTTTTGATGGTGTCAACCCCGCTTGGTTTTATTATGTAACTGAAAATGTTATCATGCTCCAAATGAAGTAATGCAATGCATATTATTCTATGATGGTGTCGACTATGGTTGATTGCCTGCCTTGGTGATTCGATAGCTTAACATGCTCTGATTGTGCTAATGCAACATGTATTGTCATTTCATGGCATCAACCCTTTGGTTGCCTATCTAATTGGAAAACACCATGCCACAGGAGGACCAGTGCTACACATATTTTTGTTAGGTGATGTCAACCCTTGCGTTCACGTATGTAATCAAAAAGCATAATATGCTGTCATTGGATCATTGTAGCATGTATATTAATGTGTGACGGTATTGCTTTTTTGTGTAGCCCTCATATCGAGCTTGTCCTGGGAACTGAACCTACCACTGCGCAGCGATTAATTTTAACCAAACTTTCAGATCTCGCTGACTTCACAAATCCTCAAGCACCAGGTAGGTCTAATCACAACGTTAGTTACATTTCAAGCAATAGTCAGCCATAATCAGAGTTCGCATGGTGTACTGTGAAGTATTCTCTTTCATTCAAATGAGATTTTACAATTTTGTTTGTCTTTATGATGACATCTTCCATAAATGATGCTAAAGAAGGAGTATTTAGACCATGTTAAGTAAAGTGAATAATTTATGCCATATCTTAACATCTCTAAAGTGTGTTCACCTTGTCTTTATCAATCATGAAACAGACTATTTGTCAGTAGTACAAGCTCTATATGACCGTTCATCAGCCTGCATTTAACATTCGTCATTTTCCTGTAATCCTTCTTCTGCTCCAAGGTGCTCTTTTAAAGGCCGCTTTTTGTTGTGCAGAAGTCATCACCTTTCCGTCATCTGTGGAGCTAAAAGACCAGCTGATTGATAGGTATCAGGGTGGATTCCAGCTGATGACTTGGTCTGACCTTCCAACAGGGTCAGGTACATTAAGCTATCTACTTTCAAAAATTGTTTTTTTGTTGGTTTTGATGAGAATTGTAACCTTTGTCAATGCAATGGCTTGTGTGTGGTTGCATCTGAGTGTGGGTGCATCCGTGTGTGTGCGTGCATGTGCGTGTGTGTCTGTATGGTGCGTTTGTGACTCATGCTCGTAAACTATGTACCTCAAGAAAGAGACTTTGAACTGAATGCATATTTGCTATGTAGATTTTTCCATATTGAGTACAAGAATCTTATCGTTTTTGGTGGAGGTTCAAGGTCATTCGAGATCAACAACAGTCGGATTGCAGAAACCTTGTAAACATAATATCTCATGAAGAGAAGCTTGAGTCATCTCATATGTGGTGTGTAACATGACCCACAAAAAGTGTAAGAAGTATTGTTGGTGGAGGTCAGAGGTCAAAGCAGCTATCAAAGGATGAAAATCACACAAACAAAATGTCTCCAGAAGAGAAATTGAATTGACTTCTTAATTTGGGTGTATCACATTGAGTAGCATTTGGCTATTGTTTTATTTTTTGGTCAATGTCATTTGAAGTCAGCAGGTGTCAAATTCCGAAAACCTTGTAAACACGCTACCTCGAAAAGGAAATTTTGAACTGACTGTATAATCAGTATAAATTTCTACTTTGCACTTCAGTTTTAATAATCTTAATATTCTTTAGTGTAGGTCAAATTTCATTCTAGTGTCATTTGGGATTACATGGTGAGAACATTGCAAATCTGGTATCTCGGCAAGAGAAACTCGGACTGACTTTACGTATGATATATAGGTGTATTACATTGAATAAAAACAATCTGTTGTTGTTTTTGTATAGAGATCAAAGTTCATTATGGGTTAAATACATGGTAATTATGGAAAAACTTCCAGCAATATGTTAAGAAAGAAGCATAAACTAACCTAACATTTGGTATGTGTAATGTCACAGTCAGTGTTACAATGTTTGTTATAAGCCAATGCTTTTAGCGTGTGCATTGATTGTTGCGATAAGCTTGACAGTGCTTAACATTGCATTAAATTAAAACCCTCGGCACATCATCAAAATCAGGACACAATCTTGCATTTTGGTCTTTACTTCTGGCAGACCTGCAAAATTAAATCTGAATGTTTATGAGTTGGAGCTCATTGCTAAATAATTCCTTTTTTTTTTGGCTGATTTCTTTTTGCACCATCAATCTTTAACACACAGGGTTGGGGACCAGCAGCATCCTAGCTGGAGCTGTTATCGCAGTCCTGTGGAAGGCATCTGGTAAAGCATTCGACAACCTCTCACTCATTCATGCTGTAAGTAGCAAACTCCAGATCTTCTTTGTCAGCCCCCCCCCCCCTTATTTTCTACATCAGCCATGCTTCCTTCACTCTAGCAATAAAAATAACTCTGTGCTAACTTTTGTGATGGTGTTCACTGCTATCTGCTATTCTACAAATTTAAACAATACAAGTGTCACAACCCTCCATCAATGAGGAGAGATGAGGCAAACTATTGAATATTTCTCCCACCCCTTTACTCCACATTTGATTCAAGGTATTTTGGGGGGGACTTTTACTTAAAGTGGTAGAATATTCTCGTTATCATTCTGAACCTCCAGTTTGCCTCATTGTTCTACTTTGAGTCAAATGTTCTAAGTTTGCTTGTGTTTGTCCTCATGAAGATTCCTTTTTAAGATTTGTGGAATGATGGATCATACTTTGTTCACTGCTTGTGTCGCGATTTACCCCCTCGAACGCCAGCAATGTTTTGATTTTTGTCTCTCTTCGTCATTCATTTTCTTAAGGTGCTACACTTGGAGCAAATGCTGACCACTGGAGGAGGATGGCAGGATCAGGTTGGAGGTAAACCGTTTCAGTTTCTATCTGACTGGAGAAAATAATTGTAGAGAATAAACCATTCAGTGACTCATGTATGAAATATGCAGCATCCTTCAATTGTATTCAAAGTAGCAAATTTGAGAAAGAGTCTTAAAATCCACATGACAAGCACAAGAAGAGAAATTTTGTCTTTTGTTTCTTGCGAGTGTATTGTCTCATTAACGTCTCTTGTGACAATACATGTCTCGCACAAGTTTTACATGCAAGTTTTTATGAGTCTAATAACCCATTTCTTCACACCAATTCTGTGGCCAAGTAGGTAAGGGTGGCGGCATTTAAAGCAAGGAAGCTGAGCAACCTGGAGGTTTGGGGTTTGATTCCCAGCAGGGGCACAGTGCGATGGATTTTTCGTTCCAGGGTAATCTAAAGTTTTCCCATCTGAACTGACCTGGTGAAGAAAGGACGCTTAATTTAACTTGAAATGCTGAGGTGGGGTGGTAGGCACCTAGCATGAAGTTTTAGTATAGAAGCCACAGGCTCCCTCCACTCTGATGTGGTTGCTTAGGGTTTAAAATAACTGTCCATCAAGGCCTGAATTATAATAGCAGGAAAAAATGATGCTTAAAATAAAGTTTTAATTTTGTCCACAAATAGCACTGCTTTGCAATAGTCTTCAACTGTTTGTTTTTGTAGGCCTCATGCCTTCCCTCAACATTGGACGTTCAGAAGCAAAGCTGCCTCTGAAGGTGACTGTGTCACCCATCCCCATTTCCAAGGAAACTCAGCAGAATTTTGATGAACACTTTGTGTTAGTGTATACTGGGAAGACAAGACTAGCAAGGTAAAACGTGTTTTTTCAGATGTTTGTGTCTTTGTGTATATCCAGTTAAACTTTAAGTGATTGTGAAGTGACAAAGGTGATATCGAATCACTGTTTAAGAGGTGATGCTGTATGAGAACAGTAAAAATAAGAAAGCAGACCAGAATGCTATGCCTTGATTTTCCTTGTAATTTAAGATATCTCTTCAATTACCTTAAGCGTTATTGACAATAAGTTACTAATAACTTCAATTGTGGGATGAAAAAGGTAAAATAAATAGATTGGCCATTAGATTGCAAAACATCTCACTTAAACTGATATGTGAGTGGACTTAGTATCAGTGCTATTGTCCTTCTAACTTTAACTATCAGCTGGAACTTATTTTTTTCCAAAGTGTATATTTTTGTAGCTACAATATAGTAGAATTTGTTGTCTGTCAGTTTGCACATGAGTTTTTAGTTGATTATTTTTACCTGATCTTCCAGTTCATGTTCAGACAGGTAACTCACACAGTCTCTTTATTCTAAATTAAAACCAAATTCGTCCATCTTTTTTTTTTCCTGCCCTAAAGGAATCTCTTGCAGGACGTGATTCGCAACTGGTATGGCAGACTACCTCAGATTGTAACCAACTGTCAGAAGTTGAAGGAGAACGCAGAAGTTTGTGCTAAAGCCTTTGAAGAAGGTATGCCTTGGTTTTTTTTTTGCTTTCTGTTTTGAAAGCATTTCACAAGCTCTGTTGGGATACACATTGGCCTGGATTCATGCCCATTTGAAAACCTGATTTGCATGTATGTATTCGGATGCAGTAATTACATTAGAGATTGCTACCAGTTGTACCACATTCATTTGGAATTTTTCTCTCAAGCTGCTTTTTTGGTATCACAGCAAAGAAAAACCTATGCAGTCATGATTGCATGTGTGCGTGTACATGTGTTTGTGATGCTTAGCTTATACTTGATAGTATGTAGATTCCCTATTGCAGGTAGACAAACTCCATCGATATTGGTGGAGATCAAAGGTCATCTGAGGTCACCAGAGGTCAAACACTGAAAACTTGTTAACACAATTTCTCAAAACAGGAAGCATGGACACCTTTGATGTGTAGCATATCAATGTGTTATATCAATTAGAAAAACCCTACTATTGTTTGGTGGAGGCCTATCTCAAGATGGAAATCATGGAAACTATTGATGCTCAGCATGCTGATGCATCATAGCAAGTAGAAAGACCCTCTCATTTTGTTGGAGTTCGGACATCATCAATGATCAAACACTAAAAATTTAGTCAACACAATGTCTCAAGGTATGAATCATGGTAACTTTTAAAATTTCACATATGAATTTGTTGTGCCAGAGAAGTGAGCTATTGCTTTTCATGTAGGTCAATGGTCATCTGAGGTCAAGAGTGGTCTAACACTAACTTTGTTTACATGATATCTCAAGATAGGAATCATAGAAAATTTGATACTTAGCATGAAAATTTGTATACTAAGTAGAAGACGTTGTTGGTTTTTGGTGAATGCCCGAGCTTCTGTAAAAGCTTTATTCCCTTCCCAGTTGCACAAAGTTGTTGTATGGTTGCTTTCTTGAAATCAAGATTCTCTATTACACTAGTATACATTCTTATCTTTATGAATTCTACATACTTCGAGGAACTTAAAATATCATATTCAGATGTTATGGATGGTGAAAACTCTGTAGCGGTGTTATTGGGAAGTCAAGTGATAAGCAGCATTTTGTCTGACACGGCACAAAAGATTTAATAGCGAGGTATTTTTATGTTTTGCCCTTACTGGCATATCTGAAAACTGTAAGAGTGACACACAGTATATCGGTTACCATGGTGATGGGAAGTTTTAAAGCTCTTGAATAAATGCAGAGGACTGCAGCACCTTTTTCCATTCACTTTGAATTCTTCTGCAGGAAATATGGAGAAAGTTGGAGATTGCATGAACATGTACTGGAGCCAGAAGAAAGTCATGGCTCCTGGATGTGAACCCCAGTTGGTCAGGAGGATGATGGATGCTCTGCTGCCCCATGTTTATGGCCAGGCCCTGGCAGGGGCCGGGGGAGGAGGGTTCATGTACATTCTAACAAAGGAATCTGGTGCAGTGGAGAAAGTGAAGGAGATTTTGGCTGGAGTAGAGGTGAGCTACTTTGTTCTAAGGTTCATGTGATTTTGTTGTTTTGGGGCAACTGGTTTCTCTGTAAAATTCGTAACTCATATTAGCTGGTTTAACTGTTAGTTTTGTTGCACTACGGATCCTCACTGCCTGAAAATTTGTGGTCTTTTGTTTAGTTCTCTTCTCTGTTTCTGCCATTCTTGTAAATCTTATGATAATGTAACTCCTGCTGCTGTTGTATGTACTTACAACCACACACCTATCACACAATAGTGAAACTACTGCCGTTGTTACATATACATAAAATTGCTCCCACATGTCCGCAATAACATAGCTCCTGCTGGTATACATACCTACAACCACACCCATCCATTGCACCATAACTCCTGCTACTGTTGCACATCCTTACAATCACACACCCATCAGTGTTTTCATTGGTTCCATAAAATCTGAACCGAGTAAGTTTTACTCATACCTGTTGGGTACCCTCTCAAAACGTTGGCTCTGTTAACATTGGCATTTCCACAGTACCATACATATGTTCAGGTATGTTGCTAGTGGAAGCTACTTCATACACCTTATTAATTAATAGGTCCACCGATTTTGCCACTCCAAAGAGAAGCAAATTCCGTTTTGAACTTTTTGGTTCCTTTTTTTTTCAGGGTTTTGTGGAATCTGTTTGAAATTCTTAGTAGGTCTGATGGTCTATACAAATGAGAAAAAAATATGTTACAATTCATACCCACTCATCATGCAATAGTGTGACTTCTGCTGCAGCCTGTTATCCATACTTACAAGTTTCCAACACACTGTCACCCATATGTTACATTCTGTAATACACCCATCACACAATAATAAAACTGCTGCTGTTGTTACACATACTTTCAAACACACACCCAAACATCACAGGATGATTTCTGCTGCTGTTTTGTATACTATCAGCCACTGCAAACTATCACACTATAAAGCAATTGCTGCTGTCTACATATATGCTTACAACCAGTCCTACCCATCACTCAATAATAAGACTCATGCTGCTGTTGAATTTAATTTCAACCACACCCAACCCTCACACTACAAGTCCTCTTGATGTCATTTCATTTTTTTGCTGGATTGTGGAAATTTGGAAAACACTCAGAAGGAGAACTTTCTCATATGTAGCCAATGTTTTTGATCTAAAATACTTCTTTTGTGTGTGTTCTCCTCACAGGGTACGGAGAATATCACTGTCCATTCTGTCAGCTTGGATCAGACTGGACTGCAAGTTACTGAGGAAGATGATGTGAATGAAAGCTAAAAATCGCAATACCACAATGATGGGGAAGATACTTATATTGACTGTTAAGTCTGAAGTCAGCCAGATATTGTTCTTGTGTGCCTTACATTGCCAAAGAATGAAAATGTAATATGTTGTCTATTCGTTGTATGAACGACTCCTTTGCAAGACCTTTTACAAAGTTAGTGAGGGATCTTAATCTGAGTTTGTTTCTTTTTTATTCACCGGTCAAAGACCGGTCAAAGTTAACTTCTTTGTTTTGTTCTGATGATAATCATAGCCTTTGTAATCGTGATGGTATGTGTATGTGTTAAAGTGTGTTTGTGGAGCATTGCTCTTAAACATAGTACCTCAAGAAGGGGAGCTTGGACAAATTATATTTGACTTTGCACAAAAAGCTCAAAGTCTGAGCTTCCAGCCCCGACCTTTTGTTTAATTCCTGGTACGGATCACACATTGATGGATTGTGCTTCGATGGCCCATGAATTGGTGGATTATGCATCAATGGATCATGTATTGGTGGAGTGACAGTCGTTCACTAACTTCCACATTTTCAAATGGTACATTGATGAACGTTTTATCAGCGACTCGTACGTAAGTGACTTGTAAGTCATTGAATTTTATTTTAGTGGCTTGTTCAGTGGAGGATTGTTAAGTATCAAAGAACCTTGTACATCCGTTATTTGGTGAATTATTCAAATGCGGCTCAGTGGATTGCATGTAATAGTTGGTAATTGAAATCTTAATGGTTTCTCGTCTGTTTTTGTAATGTAATCAGACCTTCCCTGCAACTTGTTTGCATTTTCTAATTCTTTGTTATTTTATATTCTGTAGTACTGTATTTTGTCAAAAGGATGATTAATTAATATGTGACAATACTTAATGCTCACTGCCAAAGTTCTAGATTTTTTAGTCTCAGACTGGTAGGATTCTCGTAAGTAGATAAGACAAAAACTCATCACCCTAGACAGTTCAATTCTCCCAACCACTTACCTCTAGTCCCTCTGCCAATCTGTCTAAAATGCCTTGACATGTGTTATCAAAACAATGGATCCCTGTGTATGCTGTGTAATATGAGCTACTCTGCATCTTTCAAATTTGCTGTCAATCTAAGAGTACTGTAACTTAGAACCAGTTTTTCCTTTTCAGAATTTCCTTTCTGGAAGCTAAGCATAAAGCTTAGGGTGATGAATTACTGCTTTAAGTGCTGTGACATTTCTCCGTTGATTTACTGACCTTTGTTCCACCCTATACCTATGTTGCAGACGTGTAATTTTATGACAGCAGAATGTGGCTTTAGAACTTCACTCAATATCCTCAGAATGAAAGAAAATAACTAGGCAGACCTGACAAGAGTGGAGAAGTAGTGGGATGACAGTCCCATAGATCACATGCATAAAAAAGTATGCACTATCTTAAAGTACATGTGACATGGAAAACATATTTTGGAGTGTTGAACTGAATAAATCAGTAAACATGTCAGTCGAAAGTACCCATAAGTGTCATGAAAATCCATCAGATATGGATCATTTTACAAAAAAAAAGGAATGCTGTTTAAGAATTGCAACATAATTGACATTGGCCAAGTATGCAAATTTTTTAAGTCAAGGGAATGACTCTCTTGATATGCCTCATGTTGTTCCATGTTTACGTCACTTGTTTTTCAAGGACGATTAAAAATTTTAAGGACAGTTGAAAAGTCTTACAAGAGCAGTATATTGAGATCCTCGTTGGGGTTGGTTTTGATGTGGGTCAAAGGTCATCTGGGGTCAATTCAAGTTTAAAACGTTAAGACCTCTGCTGGTATAGCTTTCTTGTTCTGTCTTTTCCCATGGGTAGAATGTGTTTTGGCTCTCCTGCAGGCAAAGACTGGTAATGCTTGCAAATTTTAGGACAGAGCTATTTTGGAAACTTAACCTGTCAGTGAGGTATAGTATAGTGGCTGTACAAATTTTACAAGTCTTTGACATGTAATGATGATAACTCCATCTTGTCACATAGCATTGTGGTGATTTCTGATAAAATAAGTCTGCGTTTGCAGAAATAGGATGTGGTTATTTGCTGACCTCATAACAATGAAGATCAGCAGAAAAGTGGTATCATGAAAGGTGAAATTTTATTAAAATTCAATACTATATACCAGTCTTTTATCATAAAACAAAAGTGTGCATCATACTTCTGTTAATTACGGCTGTTGTTTCGTCACTTAAAGTGCTCAGACACGTAGTTTTCAAAAGCCAAACAATTGGTTTTTGGTTCCTT